>VZUI01061213.1:0-11259 GCA_013401135.1 Cettia cetti
AGGGGGGTCTCAGCAGAGGGGGCAGAGGGGCAGAATCCCCCCTCCCCTGCTGCCCTGGGGCTCTGGGTGCAGCCCAGCACAGGGGGGTTCTGGGGCCCAGCGCACACGGCTGGGGCAGGGCCAGCTCTCACCCACAGCAGCCCCGAGTCCTGCTGCCAGGGCTGCTCCCTCTGCTCATCCCCACCTGGACTGAGCCCAGGGGTTGTCCTGACCCAGGTGCAGCACCAGCACTTGGTCTTGTTGAACCTTGTGAGATTCCCTTGGGCCACTTCTCAAGCTTGTGGTAAGTGTCTCATCCCTTTTTGTAGTGGAAGAGCCAGAGAATTCAGATTTTGCCTAAAGCACAAAAGGATGGTCCTGCTGCTCAGGTACAGATAATCTCAAAGCAACTGTTATGAAAACTCCCTTCAAATGACCTGCAGTCTGACGATCCTCACCACCATCCAAATTACATACAATGTTATATTTTAGGCAAACACTTCAAAAACAGCACAGATTTTTATATCACATCCACATTAACAGAAGAAGAGGTCTCACTTGCAAAAGTTTTAATGCTTCTCAGGCGTTCTTCATTTACATTGTGAAACAGATGTCTGACTGCATTGTCCTGGACAGCAGTGTCACCTGGGTGTGCTGGACCTGCTTTTCCCTAGGAAAAACACCGGGGGAAAATAATGTAAGGAGTAAGATGTCTGTCCTTAGAGGAGACAATGCCTGCCTTTGTAATAATCAAACCAAACCAAATAATGCTATCAGGATTCTTTGCTAGGAATTTTCTTCCTATGGAACAAGAGATGATATTACAGAACTGCCAGCATAAAGAAAAACAGCACTCTCTGACAACTGTAAGAGCCTGAAATTTCTCTGTTGATTCAGAGATGATTGTAATGGCTCATGTAATATTTCAGTTCTACTCAGTAACCAGCTGTGCTATTATACTATATACATCACAAATGGTAAACAGAAATAATGTAGAGCCAGGGCTCCCTCCCACCACAAATAATTAAAAAGGAGATTTAGGTACCTTCTGTCTCTGCAGTTTTAAGAAGGCTTTCCTGATAATTTTCAAATTTCTATTTCATAAAAGGCATTCTCAAGGAAAGAAGATAGAAGATGAGTAGCAGCTTGTTAACACGGGCTTGTTAGCCTAGAGCTTTGTTCTGACAAACGGAGAAACCATATAGGGGACGTTTTCCCTACACACATTTTGGCTTGAGGTAGGTACCATTATTTTGAGTTTATCAGCAACAGGGAATTATCTGTTCTAATATGAAGCAACATTGGAATAAAGTAACATTTGAATAACATCAGAATAAAGTGAGTTCTTGTGTAAGTACAAAACTGGATTGTGAATATTCTGACCTGTTGAAATTTGTGGCCAAAACACTTGGTCATGTTTGCACTGCAGTGAGCTAGCAAGGAGTGAAATGGCTGCTTATAAAATCTCTCACTCCTCCCTCACATTTCCCCGGGGCTGGAAGCAACAGTCCTGAAATCTTCACCTACCCCTCTCTGCTACTCCCTGCTCTCTCAAAGAAACACAGGATTTCTCAAATTCCTCCCTTATTTCCCTAAGAATGACTTGGGACCTATCTCCCTTTCTCCTTGCTGCAAGACACCCAGATCACACACACAAGCTGTCATTCCCATGCTGAAACACACAGGATGGAGCAGGACATCTCTAGTGCTGCTCCAAGTGTTGTTAACACTGAATTCAGACTGTTTCTCAGGGTGTCATCTTGTTGGGTCTTGAAAACCTCCAGAGATGGAGATTTCACAGCTTCTCTGGGCATTCTGTTCTTTTGTCTTTGTTGAATTTCATGATGTTCCTTCCTTATTCCTCCAGCCTGTCTATGTCCAGTGGAAGAGAAGCCCTGCACCTGAGCATACCAACTTCATCACCACAGTTTGCTGTCATCTGCGAAACTGGAAAGGTTGCATGCTAGTTCCTCCTCCAGCTCACAGATAGAGAGAAGAAATACTACAGGACCCAAGACAGACACCTGAGAGATTCCACCTGTAACCAAAGTCCAAGTAAGTGTGAACCATTTGTGTTCTCTGTACCATCCCCTCTCCAAAGGGATGCTTTCCCCACTGGACATCACAAAGCACAGGCAACTTTTTAAGCAAAAGGCACTTTTGCAGGCACTTTTTCCTGCAGCACTACATTGCCCTTAATCCTGACATAGCAATTGGTTACCTGCACTTCAATTGTGTAGTCTTTCCCAGGCCTAAGGCGGTGAACATCTGCATCCCACATCTCACTGAAAAGCTTAGAAAGTTCACGATTTAAGGCCTTCCTGTCAAGAAATACAGAGGAACACGTGTTAAAAAAAGGCACCTGCTGTTATTTCTGCAAGTCACTTCTAGAGTCTTCTAATTCCACTTTGTGTTCTAAGTATCAGTCTGTCATCAAGTTTCTCTTTATCCCCACACTTTCCTGTCAGTTCCACTATAAAAAACCAGAACACTTATAGTCCACATTCGTTTTTAAAGAATGCATGTAACCTGTAAGGAAACCTGAGCCATCCCTTAGATTGTCAGACAACAAAGTTCTTGCTGATATGTCTTCCTGTCACATAATGAAACAAAAAGGACAATGGTGGTGTTTCATTCCCGAGGATTCTGTGCACAAACCAGAGGCAAGCAGGAGATTGTTAGCAGCATGCATCAACTGCCAACAGAACAGGAAGCAAAAATTTCTCTGAGTGATGCTTTTCTAGCATCAGTCTTATAAACTCTTCCCTTTTTTCTTCAAGCAAGATTCCACACAGAATGTTTTCCTCTGCCATGCAATTTTCCCAGCATAAAGGTAGTGCTGTCAAAGGTTAGTAAGTCTCTAAGTGCCGTGTCTGCATACAATAAAAATCCCTCATGCACTGATCCCAATACACATATCTACTCAAGCTTCTCCTTCCCTTATTTTTAATGAAGCCTTGTCCTGTATAATAGTGTACAGTTTTCAGAAGTCTGTCCATTCATCAACAAGATTTAGGAAGGGTTGTGTTGGTTTTGCATGGCTTGTTTTTTGGTAGCAGGGTGCGGGGACACAGAGGTGGCTTCTGTGAGAAGCTGCTAGAAGCTTCCGCTGTGGCAGCAGAGCTAATCCTTGATGCCTCTGAAGATGGACATGCCACTGGCCAAGCCTGGGCTAATTACAGATGATGGTAATCATCTCTCTGATTACCACAAACTGGGCCACCTCTCTGATTAGCACAAACTTTCCTAGCCAGAGAAGAGAAGGAAATGAGAATATGTGAGGAAGACAACATGGAGATACCAAAGTCAGTGGAGAAGAGGTTCTCCAGGTGCCAGAGCCAAGGTTCCTCTGCAGGCCGTGGTGAAGACTATGGTGAAGCATGGATCTCTGCAGCTTCACAGGGGATGGAGATCCCCAGGGAATGCAGAGAACCACCATGCAGCCCATGAGGGAGGTGCTCATGGTGGTCGGGGTGGATACCTGGAGGAGGCTGCTATCCAGTGGGAGACGTGGTGGGCAGAGGGGGCCCTTGCTTCCAGGCTGGAGCAGCCTGTCCTTGAAGGACTGCAGCCTGTGGAAGGAGAGACCCACAACGCAGCAGTTTTGGGAAGACCGTCTGCACATGGGAGGGACTCATATTGCAGCAGTTTTGGGAGGACTCCTGCTTATGAAATTCTAGTCAAGCTGGAGAAGTTCACAGAGAACTGTCTCCTGTGGGAGGGACCCCACAGCATAGCAGGGGAAGGACTCCTCTCCCTGAGCAGTGGAAGATCTTGGGTCACAAACTGACCAAACCCCCCTACCCTGTCTCCCTGCACTGTTGGTGGGAAGGAGGGAGGTGCTGGGGCAAAAAATGTGTTTTAATGGCTTATTTTACTTCCTCCCCTGGCTCTGTTAGTAATAAATTCACTTTGTGCTTCTAAGTTAAGCCTGTTTTACCCTTGGAGTGGTTTCTCCCAGTCCTTATCTCAACTCATAAACCCTTCATTGATTTTTTTTCTCCTCTGCCCAACTGTGGCAGGGGAGGGTGAGTGAATGACTCTGTGGGTGCCTGACGTTTGGCCAGTGTCAAACCATGACAGGTTGTTAATGTGATGAAGTGCCCAGAGGTAGCTCCAGTTTCAAGTACATTATGTCCATACTAAGAGGGGATCACAACAACAGAGCAGAGAAAAAGAGAAGTGGATTAATCTTCAATTGACTGATAGTGGAATCACCTACAAACCAGCACATGCATCAAAGCCCAGAGAAAAGCAGCTTGATAATTTTGAATTCTCCTCCTAAAGAGATGTTTTCCAGAAAAGAAGAAAAGCACAGAAATCTGTCAACAATTGGCATGTCTTTCAAATAGCTCTTGGGGCAACTTGCCATGATTTTAACAACTGGTTCTCCAAGACTGAACCAAGGCACCTTAAAGCCCAGCTCTGAACCTCTGATTAGTG
Source organism: Cettia cetti (assembly GCA_013401135.1). Classification (NCBI taxonomy): domain Eukaryota; kingdom Metazoa; phylum Chordata; class Aves; order Passeriformes; family Sylviidae; genus Cettia; species Cettia cetti. Next base: position 4,423 of record VZUI01061213.1, read on the forward strand.
TTACGTCTTCTCCTGTTCTGGCCAGGATGGTGACAAGTCACTGCATCCTCCTGCCAGAGGCAAACTCCATGCTCTCTAACAGAAAGAGCAAACAAAGATTGTGGCAAGGGCACAAGGGCAGGGCAGATAACCGTAACTACAGCATCTGCCACACCTCAGCCTGCCTGTAACTGGATCTGAGCCGCTGTTCCTGAGCGACGCTGGAGGCACTGACAGTCCATTTTCCCTCAGATTCTCTGGTACTCTGGGATAGTTGTGGATGGGAAATCTAAAAGATCACTTGAATTTTTAACTAAGCTTGAACAGGTGTCAATACCTGAGAAAAGGAAAAGGATTAAAAATTCTAGTGTATAGGAGCCAATGGATATGTTTATTTCCAGGGTTAAACAGAAATGTGAAAGAGGGTTTGTGCTTGGAACAGGTACTTGCATGAATCTTCAGTGGAGAAGAAGAAGGCTGTCACAGAGGAGCTTCATTCAGCCCCTGCCCAGACCCCATGCTCTGCTTGTACAGTAAGTGGGGCTTGTGGTATCACATTGTCAATGCCGGCTGGGCAGCCCAAACAAGGCCTCTGCCCAGTGTCCCAGGGAGCCACTTCAGAAGCCACCAACAGCAGCAGTTTTATTTATTTCCAGCCATACTTCCATATTCTTTCTGGAGTCTTAAGAAGAGCAAGCCCTTCTCAAAAGAGCTTACAAACCAACATCAAAAAGAAAACTGCTCACTTCAACAGCTCAGCCGAAGGCCCAAGGACAGGACTGGTGAGTTCACAGAACAGTACTGGAGATGTTTTTCAAACTTCAGGCCTTTACCTTGGATTGCTCTAATTTTATTGGATCACTTCTGTGCTGTGTTCTGGACCCTCCTGCTGTCTGCTCCTCTGCATCAGCTTATCCTGTTTCAGAACCAGCATATTATGTTTAATACAGTTTTTACTTTGGAATGAACTACTGCTGGTGAAGAGGAGTCTGCTGCCTCCTGAACTTCCAAGGTATGTGGAACATTAGGGAGGGTGGCACTTGGATTTTATTATAATATTTTGTTCCACAGATACAGTATTTTATATATTTATCTTGTAGTATGTGCGTATTTTGGTAACAGTCACCTATCTAGGAGAGATCTCTCATCTCTTTAATACCCAATTCCTCTCAGTCTGCTCTTGGCAGATTTGTCCTGTATTTATAAAGCACTGTAGGGCTCTGTTTGACCTCTCTTCCTTTAGAAATATTATGAAATATCACATGAGCTCAGGGTGTCTACTCAGGAGAGGATTACAGCAAGAGTGCACCTACAGATTTCAATCCTCATTTTTGTTCAATAAATATACTTCTACTAAATGTATTCCTGCATTCAGGAAACTTGTCCCAAACCTGAAATCACTAAATTTTACAAAGTAAATCCTTTACTCTCCTTTATTTCTGCTAGGTGCTACCACTATATCATCATGGACTTTTCCTCTCCTTTTTGTCATCCCTTTAGTTTCCAAACGGAGAGAGCACCTGTTTATGCTGTAACTGGAGACTAAAAAAAAATACCCTTGCCAAAGCAATAAACTTGTCTAGCAACTTACACAGTCATCTTGTAAAAGCTCTTTCTGGATGGTATTTATTTTAAAAGGGCCATAAACTTAGCTTACACATGCAAGGTGAGACAACTTCAATGAGAAGATGCCGAACATCTTCATGCAAATCCATGACACACCCGCATGTAGATAACGTTGCCCTGGAAAATGGTACTGCTGATTGCGTATTTTCTCCCTGGTTTTCAACACAATGGCATGGGTGATTCAAAACAGAGATTTTTATCATCAGTTCTCAATCCCTTCCCTATGGTGAAAGCTCTGAGTTGTTAGATCTACGCTTTCACATAAAATTAATTATTTCTGTGCGAGAAGTCTGGCCAACTGGATTTTGTCCAGTTGGAGCCTTGCTTGGATGTGCTTGCGTGAGCAAAGCACCACCCCAGTAACAACACTCAGTCTGCACTTTTAAGAGTTGAGAAAACCTGGGGGAGGCTCTTTGCAATAGCAACTGATGCACCAGCAGTGTATTTAGAGCAAAACAATCTAACATCTCCATTTTATTCTTCATTCTACCCAAAACAATGCTCCAAGAAGAAGACTTTATAGCTATAAATCAGAAATTATGCAAGATGTAAAGAGAATTAAAGGTCGGTGGCAAATAAAGTGACCAAGTCAACAGTGTCAGAGCAAGAAAAACAGGTTTTGCAAATGGTCACATGAAGCCCAACAAAGAAGGTGATTGAACACCTTCTCCAAAGTAAATTTACTTTCAGAGATCCTTCCAAAGGTTGCAATTTTATACAACCTTTAATCTTTACATAGAGAAGAAAAGGATTTGAATACCTGATGAGCAGCCATTTACAAGAAGTTTCTAATAATTTAAAAAACTTGGTTCAAATGTTGTGAATACAACAGCTTTTATGTCTAACAGAAGAATAGAAACAATTGTCTAGATTTTCATCTTACACCAGTATCTATGTCTTCTATTTGAGTCCAGTGAATTTTTGGGTTTTTTCCATTTAAAGCTGAGGGCAGCTATGTTTGAAGAACTGATTCTAAGTTACCAGCTATGTTTAAGCACAATCTGATTTTAGCATCACCTTTATTTTAAGCTAATGGTTCAGTAGCCTCCACCAATGTTTTACACTGCAGTGAGTCAGTAAAACTGAACAGAAAGAGAAATAGAAAGAGAAAGAAGATTCTTGCTGTGCTGCATTTATAAAATATTCACCCTTTTACAGACAAAGATATTCCATCCCCCCTACCCTTCCTGTTAGAGGAGAATTAGTAGGATTGTCTCTTACCCAGTTGCCATGCCAGGAAGAAGTTTTTCTCTTGGGAAATACTCTGAGCAGGGAGAAGGCACCCAGGAGCTCAGCAGTCCTCCTGCAGTCCAAGGCACGGAGCTGTGCTCCCCTTTCACTTCTCTTGCCCAATGAGGACTGTCACTCAGCCTGAAAGGAAGGCACAGGAGAGGCAGGAGGTGCCAATTCCCACAGGAGTCTAAGGACAACACCACAACACACCACTCTCAGTGCAGGAACATTGCAGGAACCTGTAGCAAGCTTCTGCTTCATCTTATCTTGCATCATGGATTATTTGCCAAATGGATTTTATGTCTCTGAATGAAGTTTGAGCCCAGAAGGAAGCACTACAAATCTGAAAGCCTTGAAATGGATGGGATATTCTACTCTTGTTATTCTGTATCCAGTTATTATTTGACAGTAGAAGGGAAGATGATAATCAATCTGAGATTAAAAAAAAAAATCATTGGTGAGGAAGAAAAAAACCCCTAACAAATGCTTCTCTATTTACAGTTGAAACTGCTACATGTGATCTTATGAATTTTAGGATGTGTTATAAGCAGGAAATGTTTTTAGGAAGGCAGAACTCTGCATGTACAGAGTGGTGGCAAGTGCTGATAGGTGCAGTACCTACTCCAGTGCCTGGCTTGGGAAGCTTACATTCATTATGTGGCTAAATCAACCCTCAGATGGTTTAAAGCTCATTGTTGTTTGGTTGGTACTTGTAACATTTTCTTCTTCATCATAATTAATTTCTGTAAAGCATAGCTTTAGGTCTAAACTAGATATATGTATATAGAGAAGCCAGAATGGCTTAATGCTAGCTACCAGTCATACAAGTGGTTCTGCACCTCTGGTCCATGTACCCCTTCAAAGAATGAATATGGGGCCAAATAAAGTCCCTGTTGATGAAGACATCTGGCATACATAATTGCATAGGGAACAAGACATGGAGCCCACTAAAAGCACTTGCAAGTGAAGCTTCCTTCTGACACTGGTAAGGGAAATTAAAGTATCTCAAAATTGAATATCCTTAATTTTAACAGAATTTTGCTTCATCATATTTTGGTTAGTATTTGTTGCAGTTCAGGGTAAATGAGGTAAATGACAAAAATCCAGTGCCCTGGATTTGTCAACTGTCCCAGTTTATCCACTGAATGCAGGGATTCCTCTTTTGTGCTTTCACTTAAAATACAAAAGCCAGTGGGCATATTGTATCTATAAGAAAGTTGCAATTTCTTTACTCACATTAGCAGAAAGAGCCCAGATGGGAGCCCAGGGAATTTTCACTTACGAGCAGCATCATCACTGGAGTCAATGGTTTTAAGTTAATCTTTAATAAAATTACAGCTCAGTAGCATCACCAGCAATTTCACAATCATGTACTTGAATCTCTTTTAAAACTTCTGTCTTTTGATTTGGACACTGAGCTAAGAAAAATGCAAAGATCCTTAGGAGAGTGAAAGGAAACAAAGCACTGATCAAAGGCAAATTAGATCAGCACAGAATCTGGGTCATTCCCAGGCCTAATGCAGAAAAACAGTGGGCAGAGAGCAGCCTTGGTATCCACATGGGTTGGCTTCCTCTGCAGCAGAGCCCAGCCAGTGTGTTGTCAAACCCATTGCACAGGGCAGCTGATGTGGGTTTTGTGCAAGAGTTGAGGCCAGGCTGCCTCTGTGCTCAGTTCCTCTTTTTTTGTCACAAGGTAATGGGGGAAGTGTTTGGTGCTTTCTCGCTCACACATGACCAGCATTTCTAAAGGAATGGGGCAAGCAGCTTGTGAAGATGTTCTGCCTGACAAAACCACCACCTCAAGCTGACCTTTGCCAATGTAAAGGATCAAGGAGATCCTGGGAATAAAACATGTTTCTAAAGCATGCACATGAATGAAATCTCTGCACATTTCTAGCCTTAACATTTTGCTTTTCCAGACAAAGTGGCCAATGGATAAGTGTTGGTTTGTCACCTCTAGTCTGGTGCCTGCACTTCCCTGAGGGGAGAAAGGGTTAATTCAGAGTTATTCAAACCTCTTTGGTCAATCTAGAGAGGTGTGACTGAGAACAGTGAGTTTTACAGGCTTCTAGACCAAAGCAGCCAGGGCTCACCCCTTCACAAGGGGCACATTTGGGCAGGACAGGGCTCATTCAGGGAGGCTGAGTAAAGGTTGCCGGCTGGAACACCCTGCAAATCTATAGCACACTCAGTCCTTTCCCAGGAAAAGTCAGAGCAGGTCTTTGGGTCACATTTTGCATGTGGATGTAGGGAAGAGGAAGGTTTATGAGAAACTGAGGATGCTGGACATTCCTGTGGGAGCTTTGGCTTTGCTGCCAAGTCCCCACAAGCTGACCCACGCTGAAAAGCAGTGGAGACAGCCTGGGCTGGTCAGTTGGAAGCCAGCCAGGTCAGAGCTCAGTGAAAGCAGATCATGGGGGAACTGAGGTCTCCACCCTTCCTTTAATATTAGTCGAGCTGGAGCCTCTCCTGCCAGATTATTTCCCACCAAACTCCAGGATCCCTGTGCCTGTCTCAGTTATCTCTCTTTTCCTAAGCCTCAGCCTCTCAGTCCTGGAGTCTTTCTCTGCAGCCAGTGGTGTTACAATCTCTCCAACTACTGGGGAGTTTCTGGTGCAGCAGCTGTATTCCTGAAAGAGAAAACTATGAGGATTACAGAGCTAGGCATGTTCTTGTCATAGAAACGCCAGGAATAAATAACTCCATCCCTGCAGCTGCGTACCTGGACTGTGACACAACCTTCTGACCATTAGGCTGGTCTGTTAATATTCTTTCACTAACCAGTGCTAATTCCCAGGTTTAATAAGTAAATCATGACTGACTTATGGTATATTCTCACAGCCAAATGAGCCAGCTGCACACTCAGCAAACCATGAGACTGAAAGAAAACATCTGCTTGGGCACATAGGGGGCTCAGTACCTCTGTGTGAGCCTAGGGATTAAGGAAGGACATTTTTTATTATTTTATTTTAAGGAATGCTAAGCACACACCTTTCTTGATTTTGTAAGGAGAAACTGTCTAGGAATCATCGAAGACATATTGTGAAGACAGAGTATGTGAAAACATATTAATTAAAGAGATTTTAAGTGTTTCACATTTAGCACAGACACAAAGATACATGTGGTTATTAGTCACTGATTTTCACATATTGATGTAAACCAAAATTTAAGGGAGCCTGGCTGAAACATCAGTATCTTATTGCACAGCTCAGTTCTGGTGCTTTTTGGATAAACATTGCCATTAAGGAATCCTTAAAGCTGAGAAAATTTGGATGGTTCAGCCTGGAGAAGGCTTTGGGGTGAGCTCATTGTGGCCTTCTAATGCCTGAAAGGAACCCACAGGAAAGATGGAGAGACTCTTGACAAGGGCCTGGAGTGACAGAACAAGGGAGAATTGCTTCACACTGACAGAGAATTGGAGATGAGCAAGAAATTTTTCCCTGTGAGGGTGGTGAGGCCCTGGCACAGGTTGCCCAGAGCAGCTGTGGCTGCCCTTGGATCCCTGGCAGTGTCCAAGGCCAGGTTGGATAGGGCTCTGAGCAGCCTGGGATAGTGGAAGGGGTCACTGCCCAAGGCAGGAGGGGTGGGACTGGATGATCTTGAAAATCCCTTCAAACCCAAAGCAGTCTGTAATTATTCAGACAGTTAATAAAGCACACAAGGGCGCTCGGGCACGCCGCGCTCACACAGCGCGGGGTGCCCGGGGAAGGATCCGAACCAGCGCCGCGGCCATGGCGGGGCGTGACGTCACGAGACGGGGCGCAGACCGGCGCTATGCATGACGTCACAGGCACAGGCGCAGTTCAGCACAGTGCTTGACGTCACGAGGCGGGGTGGTATGCACCTCTACGTGACGTAATGATGCGCCGGGGCGGAGCGGGACAGGCGCGGTTCATCCCCGTGTGTGACGCGCCGGGGCGGGGCGGGACAGGCGCGGTTCATCCCCGTGTGTGACGCGCCGGGGCGGAGCGGGACAGGCGCGGTTCATCCCCGTGTGTG
>VZUI01061214.1:0-34398 GCA_013401135.1 Cettia cetti
TCAAGTGTCTGTGTTATGGAAAAAAAAAAAAAAAAAAAAAGCAGCAATTGAGTCATTTTTTCACCCGTCACGTTAGTCAGACGGGCCTTCCCCCCCTCCTCATGTGATGCCTGGATATAATTTCACTTAGAGCAGTTTGAGAAAGCAGACGCTTGCAAATTAAACTTGTGAAAAGGAGATGTAAAAGATAAAGTGGATGCTACGCTGGTGGGAAGGCTGAAGTTGCTTCCTGGGTGGCTGTTTCGTGCGACTTGTGCCGGCGGGAACGGGCCGGGCAGGGCTCGTGTCCCCTCTCGCCGTCCTGCGCCTCGGTCCTGCCTGCTGCCTCCCTGCCGCAGCCCCGCAGCCCCGCGGAGCGGCGGGAGCCCGGCGGGAGCCCAGCGGCGGAGCGGGACCGGCGGGCGCGGGGCGGCTCCGCTGCCGCGGGACATGGGCGCGCCGCTCCGCCCGGGGCAGGGGCCGTGCCCGGCCGTGACCGGCCCTGCTGCTTCCTTCTCCCCAGGTGCTGCGAGGGAGATGCGGCACTGAGGAGCGGGCTCTGCCCGGGCTCCGCTGCGGGGCTGATGGGCGCGTTCTGAACTCGGAGCGGTCTGGATGAACGCGGCGCGGAAGGTCGGCGGCGAGTTGGAACCAACATGAATACCTCGGTTCTCGCCCCACTGGGAAATATTTCCGGTCACCTGAATTTTTCGGAGATGAACTCGCAGATCTTGCAGTTTGAGGACGAAGATTGCCATGTGCCTTTGGCCATGGTCTTCACTTTGGCCTTGGCTTATGGGACTGTGATAATTCTGGGAGTCTCTGGGAATCTAGCCTTGATTGTCATTATTTTAAAACAAAAGGAGATGCGGAATGTTACCAACATCCTCATTGTCAACCTGTCGTTTTCTGATCTCCTAGTGACCATCATGTGTCTTCCCTTTACCTTTGTGTACACTTTAATGGACCACTGGATTTTTGGGGAGGCCATGTGCAAGTTGAACCCTTTTGTTCAATGTGCCTCCATCACCGTCTCGGTCTTTTCTTTAGTCCTCATTGCTGTTGAGCGCCATCAGCTGATCATCAATCCCCGCGGCTGGAGGCCGAACAACAGACATGCCTACATGGGGATTGCTGCCATATGGATTTTAGCCACAGCTTCCTCTTTGCCTTTCCTGATCTACCATGTATTGACAGATGAGCCCTTCAGAAATGTGACGTTCGATGAATATAAGGACAAATATGTGTGCTTGGACCTGTTCCCCTTGGACACTGCCAGGCTTTCTTATACCACAACGCTTTTGGTGATTCAGTACTTTGGACCACTTTGTTTTATATTTATTTGCTACCTGAAGGTAAGATAGAATCCTCTTGCAATACGTACTTCCTTCTATCTGGTGTCTGTTTATCCTTGCAAAGATGACAGTGGTAGGTTAATTTATCCCATGTGTTTCTCTTTGTTGAATTTCCTGCAGATATACATACGGTTAAAAAAAAGGAGCAACATGATGGACAAAATGAGAGACAGTAAGTACAGATCCTCTGAAACCAAAAGGATCAACATCATGCTGATATCAATAGTGGTCGCATTTGCAGTTTGCTGGCTGCCTCTCACCATCTTCAATATCGTGTTTGATTGGAATCATGAAATTCTGCCTGTTGCTACCTGCAGCCACAACCTGTTGTTCCTGATTTGCCACCTCACTGCCATGATCTCCACCTGTGTGAATCCCATCTTCTACGGGTTTCTCAATAAGAACTTCCAAAGGGACCTGCAGTTTTTTTTTCATTTTTGTCATTTCCACTCCCGTGAGGAGGATTATGAGACTATAGCCATGTCCACCATGCACACAGATGTCTCTAAAACCTCTTTAAAGCAGGCAAGCCCCATCACATTTAAAAAAATAAATTGTGATGATGATGAAAAAATATAAAGAAGTAATAAAAATTCTACACCAAACTGCAAGAAGTGTGATTGCAGGTGAAGTGTGTCCAAGGACAAGCACAATTACATAACAAGTACAAAAAGGGTAATGTTTTTCTTTCTTTTCCAAGGAACTTTGATTGTTGTCACTTTGAAATTATGCTCTGTGCATTTTTGTCCCTTTTTCTGCTTTAATGTTCACAGAAGTTATATCTGAATTTTATTATAAGACATAGTCAGACCTGCTACTGCCTATGGTTTTCATCAGCCGTTTTTGTTCTGTTTTCTTTGTACAGTTCTGCACTTCAGCACAAAGGTTTACTTATTGATTTTTTTTCAAAGAAGTAGTTTTCAGGAGTGTCCATTTAAGACCATTAGAAAAAATATGAACCACAGGGACACTGTCATTACAGAGGATTTCCACCAAAGAATAAAATTAGGAAATTCTGATTTAAAGAGCACTTTTTAAAAATTCATCTTCTGATCAACATTAAAATCCTGTAAAATCAGTGTAGGTATGCAAAAAAAGAATTATGTGAAATATGTTTAAATGGGGACATACAATTGTCTTATTCAAAGAGGCAATTTGGGCTGTAATCACTTAGTTTCAAAGACAGGATTAAGAAAGAAATTCTGTTCTCATTTACAAGAATAAAACCCTACAGTAATTCCACAGAGCACAATGGGATAACTGATGCTTCAGCACAGCAAATGAAAACATAAATGGGGCTTCAGTCCCAAATGATTACAGCTGGTTTTAATAACACAGGCTTTTTAATTTATAAAATCCAAACTCCATTTTCATCTGGCATCACTGACAGGAGTTACTGTTACTGGGATGAAATGCACCATCTGTTCCGAGCCTGTGAACCATGTAAATTCTCATGGAGACCTGTGTCCAGAATCTAGAGAAAGATGGGGCTGTTTGCTGTCTGGATAAAGTGTAATTCCATCCTCACAGGTGACAGAGAAATTCAGGTCTGGTATTTAAAAAGTAAGATTGAGCTACCTGAGTTTTTTCATAGCAATTAGTGTTGATCTATATAAATTATGTATAGCTTCATAATACTTTGTGCTCAGATGCAAAGGCATAAACCTGGATAATCTCCAAGACAAAGGATGGTTTAATCAAGACCTGCAAAATTTAAAAGAAGGATATGAATATAGTTTGGGTATAATTGGTATGTTTAGCTTCCAAGCTCACAGTTCCCACAGTTGGTTGAAGTGTGGAAGCATTTGCCAAATATACACAATAGACCTCTATTACTGCTTAAAATATATATCCTCTAATTACACAAAATATTCATGGCTAGATCCCAGTTGAGGGACACCATATAACTTGACTGCTGTAAATGAAATTACAACAATATCAGCCAGCTGAGGTTCTGTGTCATACAGTGTACTTCACTATATCATCAATGTCTTTTTGAATAATCAGCTTTTAAAAATACAATATAGACCCTATTTTCTTTCAGCAAGGTCACTTTAAATCATTCTGGCAGACAAGGGGCTCTTTTAAATGGATATAAATGTAAATGCAACATAAATGGAAATCTGATGTGATATATTTCTAAGCGAAAATATCTCAGGATGTCATGGTGAATTTAATATGATCTAAATTTGACATGGATAAATGCCTAAGAAATTAAAATTATTTGGGTTGCCAGTATTTAAAAGTGAAACAACATGCCTTGTGCTGTCTTATAAATAGTGTAGAATATTGAAGTAGCAATGTGTTCTTGTGCATTATAATTCCATGTACTTCTCTACTGGAAGATAATTTAATTTAAAAGGAGTTTTCTGTTCTTGAGACAGAGGCAGAATGTAGAAAATTAATAATAAGACAGAAGGTTCTTTCAGAGCTTTGGCTTTTGTATTTTATGAAATTTCCTTTTTCTTTGTGCTTCTCCATGGAATGTGTTGTTAATGACTTGACAAGGGTTTCCCAAAATTATTTCTCTCTCACTTTGCAGCAATTTTCACATTTCAAAGGATGTGTATTTTCACAATGAGATACAACGTACAAAAACAGACATGAGGTTTTTTTTATTAAAAATGTCACAGTGGGTTTTTCCCGTTACAAAAAGCCACTGTGAATTTTATGGCTTTTTTCCTCTTTTTTTTTTTTTAATTTTTTTTTCATTTTCTTTTCCTTAAAAGCATTTTCTTTCAATGTAGTTCAAAAAGAAAATTCACTCAGGAAACTTTCCAGTTAGTTTGCTGGAAATTTTTGACCAAGCTGAATTAGGTGCTTATACAGAATAGGTGTGGAGGAACTTTAGAGGAGCCTGCTGGTGCTCAGGGACCTGACCCAGATGTGTCCTAAGATTTGGAGGTCCGCAGTGGGATAGCAATGTAATTCTTCCTATGTCAACATTTCCCCTGCTTGAGGTACAGTCTCAAATCATGCAGGCCATCTGACATGGTGTCATACTATCTCCTGAGAACACATCAGGTGTTTTTTGTCCACCAGCACCTGAAAAAACTGTAAATGGAAGCATTCCTCCTGCTCATCCTTGTTAAGCTCAGGAGCCACTTTTCCTCTGCACTGCTGTCCTAGGATCTTCTTATGTTTCCTCACTTCCCCGCAAGAATCCTTTCTGAGCCTCTGCTAAGGACACAGGTTAGTGCATTGTCACACAGCACAGGACACACTGCCTGCAATGACAGTGGAAATGAACACAGTGTAAAGTCTGTTCTGCAGGAAAATGCATTTGGAGAATTTCAGAGGCAAAATCATGGCTCTTCTGAAGAATTTGTTATGAGGACAAAGATAAAAGTAGTCTCTCTGAGGTGCTGACCTAACATCTGCAGGGCATACCTCAGATCTACTGATAGCAGTATTTTTGTCTTTGGTTTCATTACTTGACGCTGGAGCACTCCAAAGCTTTGCCCTCCCAACAGTCAGCTACAGTACTGATGCTTTTTTTCATTTTCAGAGTTCCAGCATGGATTCTCCTCTATATGCTAAATTTCTTTACAGGATAAGCTGACAGGTTTCATATTTCACTATAATTTTTCAATCATTCTGGATTGATATTTATTTCTTCTATGTGCTGTTTGTCAAACGTCTCACACTTCAGCACATGTTGATTCCTGTCTCAAAAGCCTGACGATCCCTTTTATTCTTTCAGACTTGTAGAAAAGTTTTACTGACAGAAAAACAGAAAAGTGAGTGATCTATAATGTATCTTATTATTTATGTGTCATACATTTAATGTCAAATCTCCAGCCTTAAATGACAAATGTAACTATTTAAAAAGCATCAGTATTTGCTTCATTTGGCAGTTATTTTAGCATCTTAAATGTCACTTTGATCGACCACAAACATTTAGCATTTCTGCGTAATCTAAATAAACCAGCATCTTTGTATATCATGTTAATAAATATGTCTGTATTCCCATTTTTTTTCAAGAAATGGTTGTCTTTGTTACTATGAACAGTAATTCACGACTTTCACATCAACATTAAAAAAGGATAATAAGAAAGGAAGAGTAATTGACAATAAAACTTGCCTTTGGTAGGCTAAGAGAGAACTGGAAATTAAAGAATATTTATCTGTATGTATATAATCTACCCTGCCTTTATGCCACATAAAGAGAAAAGATTTAAGCCAGGAAAACAAATAAATGTGTCAGAACCCCCAAGGGACTTGAGCTGATGCTCATTACTGATGAAGATGTGAAGGGCTAAGGGCTCATATATTCTGACTCTGTGGTCTTGCACTACAGTACTAACGATTATTAATGGTCCTAATGGGAAAATTTGATGCTGATTCATATTCAGACTGTAAATCAGTATATGTTTCAATCCAGGCCTCTATATCAAATTTTCATTTTGACCTCAGAGAAATGTTCTCAGATCAATGAAACTGAGAATTTTCTTAAAGCTAACTATTTGCCTAGGCATTTTACTGAACAAAAACTGCATTTCTGGCTGGCACTCTTACCTAAAAATCAGATTTTGGATATTAGCTTTTTGCAGAAATAAGTTAATGCCATATAGTTGTTTGAATTTTTTTTTTTTTTCTGGATTCTTCTCCGGATTTTTTTTTTTCTGGGCATCATAATGCTTCAGTTTAAAGCTTTCCTTCCTACTTCTTTGTATCAAAGAATTTAGCAAAGCAGTGCATAGAGAATGAAGACAATAAGGAGATTTTCTATCTTCTCTTCTTATTTTTAAAGCATACAAAACTGTAGGAAACATGAGCTATATAACATCTCTGTCTGCAACAGATTAAATTCATTCAGTTGAATGGAAAGGGGAGAGGAATAATAATTATAACCAAATGATAAATTTTGTTGACAGTCATTTCTCAGTTGAAGGATATAACCAGCTCCAAGGTCTACCGTGCCCTCTTCATTCTTGTGTTCTTTAATATGTGGTGTCTGTTTCCCTGAGTTATTACTAATTAGCCAAGTCGTTGCTAAAGTGAAAGAGAACTCTTCTATACAGGTTTTGCAGAATTTCAAATGCTTGGGTATAACAGATAAGATGAAAAAATGTGATCAGATTTGGCTCTTACACTTTAATTAACCTGTGGTCAGAAGTTACTTCTCTTCAGTATTTCTGCCCATGCATAACAGTGTTACTGGTCTGATTGACATTTATATTTCAAATATTTGGGAGTGCATTCACAAAGACTAACTTCAGCTTTCTTTCCTAGTCTCCTGCACTACTCTGGTGCTCTGCATTACCAAAATGTCTTTCCCTCAGCTGTCTGTCCAGCTGCGAAGTGGCAGGACTGCCATCTTTCAGGGCAGCGCTAGGCCGAGTGACTGCTGCCTCCCTTCCTCCATCTTCCATGGTGCTTCTGCTGTCACTTTGTGTTTCATCCCCTTGCTAGATGCTTTATGAGGAAGCTGTAGAAATTTGTACTCTGATTTTGTAAAGTGCCTGAATATGTGATAAAATTCAACTCTATTCAGGACAGTGCTTTAAATAGTTTCTTTCATTAAAATTATCATCCGGCAAGTGTCTCATAGGCAAGTTTCTCAAAATTTAGAAGTACATAATTTACAGAGCCTGTGTAGGAAATATGTCCATACAAAACATCCAGCTCATTGCAGCAAAGCTAAGAGCACACACTGACTTGTGTTTTCCAAATAGCTGAATTGATAATCTGGTTATTTATCATAGGTCAGGCTTAGTTGCAAGAATTTGCCCCAGGTGAAAACATGCTTGAAAGTGCTGTACAGGAGATGCTCTGCATGGTTAACTAACTTGCTAAAAATTGTGCAACATTTCAGATATAGGGAAATAGAGTTTGGAAGAGAGACAAAAAGAAGAAGATCTAGATGAAGTCTTGATGCCTTCTGTCAGACACAAAAAGACTCAAAGGGAGAATCAGATATTTATTTGTTTTGTGGGGCCAACAGACTGACAGGTAAATGGTTTGTTGAGCAAAGTGGTGGTCAAAGAAGTATGTATGATAAAGAGGTTCTCTGCTCCCATTTCCAGAAAGAGAATATGGACTTTATAAAAGACTCTGAAAATATACTTTTGCCTTGGATTAATCTAAATTGCTTTTTGAAACAAAGGAAATGAAATGGTTTTGGCAAAATTAAAAAGTAACAGCTTTTCATTGTACCCACCCACTGCACATGAGTCCATTAGCTTCTTCTTCTGCACAACATGGAGATGGTTTGTTTACAGCAGGAGGAGTAACCTTATCAACAAAGCCCTCCTTGTTTCTCTTGGCTCATATCCACAGTGATAACTGTATTGCTGTTTTTCCCTTTGCAACCTTCCCCCCTGCCCCAGCCTCTCGCAAGCTATGAAACTCTCCCAAGTTTTTATTATGCTGTTTATGTTGTTTCTTAATAAAAGCTGTCTGTGAAAACATGTCCTTGAAAGATCCTATTCAATGTGTGCTTGAACATATGGGTGAGAGGCCATATAGGGTTTGTAGAAATGTGACTGGCAGTGTGAAGATGTTTCAGGCAATAGAGAAGTTGAAAATGTAGTTGTTGCATACTGTTATTCAGCCCTCTTAATTTAAAGCTGTTTTTATAGTTTTAGTTCCTGTTATCTAAATTTCAGCTTAGCTTACTGGTTTAGAGTAAACTTCCTCTTGGTGATCAGCCGCCAGAGACATTCAGCCAGAGGAGAGGCTGGGTAAGCCACTTTGTATCATTAGCCTTACTTGCCTATAAGCCTCTCACTTGCCTATAAGCTTCTCATTGTTTGTACCATACTTGAAGATATAGATGGAAAAGTTTTCACTTCTTTCTCTTGAAGACTAGTAGAAATTGTATAATTAAGAGATATAAGAGACAGGATGGGATTACCTTTTCTGATTTTTATTTTCATTATTATAACTATATTATTATTATTATAACTAAAGTTTGAGGCTCTTCAATTAAGCTTTGACTTATTATCAGTTTGGGCACAGTGGTAGTCACCTGGATGTCAGTCATCATGCTGATATGCCTGTAGTTAGGCAGGTGCTGAAGCAAAAGCCTTACAGCCTCACCTAAAACACTGGTGAGTTAATGAAAAGCCTCCCATTGACTTCAATGAGCTTTGAGTGAGGTACTTAAGTGACACTGAGGTGCAATACATGTCTGAACATCTGCATTTGTCCAAGGGACAAATTAAAAGTCATCTTCAGCTGGTTCTTACAGTATAGTTATCCTCTTAAATTCCTCTCTGAGTTTTACTCTGAGGTATTTTCTTGACACAATTACAAGTTAAATGCGTCTGCTGAGCTGTCTGACTTACTGATTTAAACCAATTTGCTTCACAGAAAATTGAAGAGGGTACTAGCAATTCATCACTAGCAAAAGTGTGGGCTTTTTTTTTTTTTTTGGTGATGATGATGATTACTACTGCTGCCTTTTTCACTTTATTAAAAAACCCCCAAAAACCGAAAAATATCACTAACATCCAGAAATCATAGGTTAGTTCACATTTGAAATTCACTTCAGGCAGTAAGGAATCTCAGCCTTCAGGGCAGGCTGTGCATTTACCTGGTAGAGGTCCACCTTTAGCAGGAACATAAGCAATCATAAATAAAATCACTGCAAGATGTTGCTTAAAAACAAGTATCTTCAGAATTAGATAAGGGCACATTTAAGTCAATATACAGAAAATTGAATTCAGATATTAACTTTTTTTAGTAGAATTTATACATTCAGATAACCAAGTGACTTCATGGCATTACAAAGCCTGAGCCTGGTCTCATTCATACTAGTCAAATGCTGCAGGAATTTCTCTGATATTGTTCAGGAGTTTATGGTATGGATGAGGCAGGTAAATGAGATCAATCTCTGTGTAGGAGAAGGGAATAGGGGTGACCTCACCCCTGATGAGTCACGGCTGTATCCAATGAATATAAGTGTGATAAAAGGGAGTGGGTTGGCTGCTGAGGGAGATCATGGAGGAGGGGGAACCTTGAGGAAGAGGGAATGTGAGAGGCTCATGAAGAAGAAGGATCCTGACTAGAGAGGATTGCTGCTGTGAGGTTGGTCTGGGTCTGCAGTTAGAGCCTGTTGTTGCAACCTGCAGCCATAGTCTAGCCAGGTAAAAGCCTGCATTCAGAGTTTGCAAACAAATACCTGCAGTCACAGTTTAGCAGGAAATACCCAGCAGTCAGGGGCTGCAAGGGAAACCTATAGTAGGAGCTTGCTGCAGCCAGAGCCAGTGAATGGTTGGAGTCAGGATGGCTGAGCTGTAAAAAGGAATAAACCAGGACCTTTTTTATGCTGTGGTAAACAAGAATCTTGTCTGTACCTCAGCTCATTTTTACCCTCTAACAAGAGGGCTGCTGCAGCATCTCTGAAGTTGTCAGACTTGTTTTTTAGGCTCATAAATTTTTATCTTGCCTAGGATTAGGGTAACATAAGGAAATGAAATACCTTGGCTTTTGAATTCCTTGATGATTTTCACTCTTTCACTGAAAGATTTGCTGAAGCTTTCTGAGATTGAAATGGTATTGGATAAGCTGAGTACCTGTTATTTAAATAAGGCTGTTCTTCTAAGCAGGATATACACATTACAGGTGTTAGTATCTGAAGTCTTAAATTAGGCATGGGAGAATATATATATATGTTCACTATAATTTATAGAGGCATGTTAAAGTTCTGACTTCAAGTGAATTTTAAATATTTACATAAAACCCTTAGTTTGTAGCAATTCTTTTGTTTAGATCATGTTGGTAGAATAAACAAACCAAGTAGTGCTGACTATGGAATTTGTTTTAGCAAGAAGGTTTTGGTTTCTCTGTTCCTGGGACCCTGTCTGAGGATCAGCGCCTGACATAGGATATATGTCACTAAGTGAGGCAAAGGTATTTTTGCCAGCAGCATATCTGACTTCCTAAGAAGGGCTTTAAACTGGGAGTGATGTGAAATGAAGACCATTGCCAGCAGCCTGTGAGGGACAGAGCTGTCTAGCAAAAGGCCTGGAATGGTGTGAGTGAAGGCAAACACAAAAACCACAATAAAGAGCTTAAACGACTTTTGGCATTTTCAGGAAGCAAGGAAGTGCCTACAAGACTCCAATTTGAGAAAAATTCCCCAATCTTTTCTGGGAAATGATGTATCCAAGTGTCTCTGAAGTGCCTGTAGCCAAATGTGTGCAGTATGGAGAATAAATGTGAGCAAGCAGAGAAATGCATGGGATTATAGGGCTATGGTCTTGGGTTCATGGCAACATAGTGGGATGGCTCCCATGTCTGTAATAATGCAGTGGAAGGATACAGACCCTTTAGGAAGGACAGGATAGGAAGAAAAAGAGCTTGAGTTGCCCTTTAGGGATCCCTTTTGGGAGAGAGCAGTTAGATTGTATGGGACCTTTCTGAAGATGGATAAGGAGCCAGCTGAGAATTTGTGGGAGAGGATTAAACAAAAATCCAATATGGATGAAACTGTAGGGAGTATCTGCTACAGGCTGCCTGCTCAGAGAAACAGTAGATGATGCCAGAAGAAGCCTTAGGTTCCTTGGCCCTAATCCTTGTGGTGGACTTTAGCTGCCCTGATAATTGCAGGGCGTTTAGAAAATACAGGAAGTTCCTCGAAAGCACTGACGAAAATTTTCTATTAGAGATGACAGAGAAATCAGTGAGAAGATCTGATAGTCCTCATACTTGCAAATAAGAAAGAGCTTGTCAGGGGAGTGAAAACTGAAGGCAGTATTGGCTTCAGTGACAGTGGAGTATGGACTCCTAAAGAACAGAGCAAGGCAAACAGCAAGATCACAGCCCTGAGCATTAGGAAAGCAGATTTTGGCCTCTTCATGGATCTGCCTGAAAGAGTCCCATATGATAAGGCTATGGAGGGAAGAGGGGACCAGGCTGGGTATTTGATATTCAAGGATCACCTTTTTGAAGCTCAAGAGCACTCCATCCCAATGAGCAGGAAGTTAAGCAGTGATACCACAAGGCCTGTGTGGATGAACAAGAAGCTCCTACGAAAACTCAACCATGAAAAGAGAACATGCAGAAGGGGGAAAAAGTGATAGGTAATAGGAGAGGAACACGGAAATGACTCTTGAGGATGCAATGGTAGGATTAGGAAGGGCAAAGCTCAACAGTAGTTGGGTCTGGTGAGAGAACAAGGCAACAAGAAAGGCAGCAGGATGGGCTTCTGTAAATACATAAGCAGCAAAATATGTGGGTCTGCTGCTAAGTGGGGTAGGGGCTCAGTGTCACAGGACATTGAAGAGGCTGAGGTACTGAATTATTTCTTTCCTTTGTCTTCATTAGTATGACCAGCCTTCAGAAATACCAGGACCTGGAGACCAGAGGGAAAAGCAGAAACAAGGAAGGCACACCCTTGGTAGAAGAGGATCAGGTTAGGGAATACTTAACAGATTACTTGACACAAATCTGTTGGATCTGGATGCAGCCTTCCTTTACAGTTATTGAACAACAGATCCTGAAAACCATTTCCAGGTTCATGAAGAACAGGAAGGTGATCAGGAGTAGTCAGCATGGTTTCTCAAAAGGGAAGGCAAACTTAACCAACTTGATTGCCTTCTGTGAGATAATCATCTTACCAAACAAACTATGGGCATGGTAGATGAGGGGAGAGCCACGGCTACTGTCTACATTGTCTTTTAGCAGTCCCAGTCTCTGAAAAAGCCTTTTTACTTTGCAAATGTTTCAATGGAGACACATTGTCATGTATTGTAAGGAAGAGTCAAGTAACGTTTTGTATAGAAGTATTGTCACTTACTTCACTGTTGACTGAATTTGGTGTAATAGGCTTTTATATAGACCTTTTAAGCCATATTTGAGTTATATAAGCACTGTTAAAAAAGCACTGAATATAAGAGTAGCTTGGTGCAGTTGTAGTCTTACAAGTTTGGGGAAGATTTGGAACTATACAGATAAAAGCATTTTTATCAATGCCCAAGTAAGGAAAATAATGGAACAGCCTGCTACATTTGGCTGCAGCCATCCAGCCAGTTATCAATAGACAGGGCAACAAGTATGCTCTTATGTCTGAGATAGGCAGTGCAATGTGGGAAAGAGGATCATGGGCTGAACAGTTATGGAGCACAACCAAGAGTTGTGGTAATGCAGTTTTAGTCTTTATGGAAATATGAGGGGAGAGTTGAGGCAAATTTGGTGGGCTGAGAACAGGCCATGGAGACGTGGAATCCGAATGTTAATAATTTTGATATTTAGAATAATCTGTAGTAGGAAATGTATGACAGCTATCAGTTCCTAGGCTAAGCTTTAGTACATGTGTTTGTCAAAGTTTGTATTTGGGGCACTTTTATTTTTTTAAATAAAACAGAATTATTTGAATAGTAAAATCCAGTTTAGCATGGTTCCAGTGTTAGACAACTTGTTATTGAAAGTGCTGACAGTAGAAATTATTCTTTTGCAACTCTAGTGCTGGATGAATTTGAAAGAGTTGATTGCTCTAAAATACTTTGCTTACTAGGTACAATACATTAAAAAAAAAATGCTACAGATGAAGCAATGATTCTTATGAGGATATATGCCATGCTACTAGTTCTAAATTAAAGACACAAGTGTTAGTCATATATTTTAGCTAAAAATTTATGCTGTCACACGGGGTATTACCCTGTCACACGGGGTATTACCATTTGATTTCTTGGATGGTTTTCTTAGAAATGTGGTGCTGTTTGTACAATGACTATGATTACAGTTAGGCAAAAAAAAAAAAAAAGCCAGGCAAAACCTCTCTGTTCAGAACATATATTTTTATATGATTTCTGAAACCATACTCTCTCTCCATCAAACACCACTCCAACCTGTGTTTTTAGTTCAGGGTAGCACAGAGACAGTTTTGATGCCTTAAAAAATCTCATTTCTGTCGTTACTGACCCAATCTGAAAGCTATGCTGATTTTTCAGTGCTCTCTGAAAGCAGATCCCTGCTAACAGAAGTGTTTAATTATACCTCATGCTATTCTGCTACTGTGCCCTATAGTCAGAATTCAAGATCAGATGAGGCTGCTTTGGTTAGACAGAAGCTGAGACAAACATGTTCTTTATCCAGTGCTATTTAAAACCACTTTTATACAGTGCTGTTTCCAGAATGACAGGAAGACAAGTTCCAAGTGAGCCTGGGTTTAAGAAACTCAGTCTCTGCTTCCTTTAAGTGTTCTGTTTTCAAGTCTTTACACTGACCTTCAATTCTTGCAAGCAGCCACTGCTGTGACCACTGAAATGACAATCACAGAGACCCATTGTAGGTACAGTACAGGATTAAGCAATCCCTCTTCCCACACTTACTCATCACAAGCACTTGTCAGACTAAAAGGTAAACTAAGCTGTGGTGTATTTCCAGTTTAAGGGCAATAAACCTAACAATAAAGGAGGGATTTGAATGGGGGAATCAGTCCCATTTGTCAGCTGGTTACAGAAACACTTGTTCTGGTGTGAAGGCAGAGGTTGGTGGGAGGAATGAGTGGATGTCTAAAGATGGGAATGCACAGTGCTTGGGCTGGCATGGCCACGTAAATATATTAGTCGAACTGTATCTTAACTTTTTAATAAGGAAAATACTTCCTAATCCATCAGTGTTAGCTCTGACCTGCTATGAGGTCAACTATTTTGGGTGGCCCCCACTGCGTGAGCTGCTGGTTTTTCCAAACAAAAAAGGCTTGTTTGGACTTTGTCTAGAGCCTGAGTACTTGCTGCTTTTAAGTCTTAGGATTTAAGCTTTGCATTCTGACAACCATTTTTGCTTTTCCATATAGAAACATCTTTCATGCACACTATGGTATAGAAGTTGTTAACTCTTTCCCAAGAATTACAATAATCATGGAAGTATGCATTTTCTTGTAAACTCTACAATCATGTGCAGTGATCCATGGTGTGAGTCTTTGGATTCCAAACCCTGGTATTTATGTGGGGTTTTTTTTTTTTTTTTTTCTTCACCTGGAAACTGTGTGTGGAAGAGACAGATTGTTGCAGGGCTACATCTAATGAGAAGAAAAAGTTGTTATGCAATTGAGTCAAAACTGAATTCAAGAAACTGCTGTGGTCAATATTCCATTGATTCTATGTTTCTATGACTAGACTAAGCAATGTCACTAGCCCTGATATGTGGGCTTTCTCCCACTGGCTTATTCTGGTATGCCTGTAGGTTCAAACTTTCTTGCTACAATCAATCACTTTTACCAGCAATTACTGTGTTGAATCACTGTGAACTTCAGTTTTCAACTCACTTTCTGAGTTTTAACTTAGAAGGAATTGCCTTGATTCAGCTAAGCTTGACTTATGAAATCATATATGACTCAGCCTGTATCCTCCCTTGTAAAGTGCTTGGAGACTGTGATATGTGATACTCATAAAATGAGATAGTTATTTACTGTGTTCACTGAAGCTCGTTTGCATCAAATATTTAAGTTTAAACAGCAGTATTTTTTGACAGAGAGAAATAATTACTAAGATCTGAAATGTGAAATTGTTTTAACTGAAGTTCAGTCCAGTCCCTAAGATTATAGATGTGCACTTTACATTGAAATCCAGTCTAGAGATTTTTTAACTGAATGTCTTGACAAATAATTGTGGTTTACACATTACAAGTTTTGCATATAAATGTGTAATAAATGCATATAAACCCATTGTTAGGCATATTGGAAAGATTACCTTGAATAAAGTGACTGAATTAGAAATCTAGAGGTTTTAGAATACTATAACTTCTTGAGTTTTCCAAACTTTCACAGTAAAATATAATTTGACTTTGACATAGTGTATTCTGTCACATTTCTAAAATGAGATGGCTATAGCCTGATATTTTGACTAACAGCCTTTTTCTCAGTAAGTTTGCATTCATAAGATGGATACAAAATCTAGCAGATCAAAACCAGAGTTCCTCTCTTGGTTCACTGTGAATTTTGCCAGAGGAAAGGGTAGTAGAAGGTGCTGATTTTTCTTTATGTTCCAGGCCTATTGGTATTTTGCTAACTGTGGCGTACTCCTGGGTGTTCTCATTTTATTCTGTGGAGTTTGTTTCATGATTTTTGTTCTGCTCTGTTCCTTTTTTAAAAGTATAATACTCTTTCTGGCCAGCCCTTCAGATGATTTTTACCAGTTCTCTCACTTAAAACATGAAAAGAACTTGATGTCCAGTTTTCTAAAGTCTATGATTTTTCTTAGTCATGGAAGGTAACTGTATCTGAATCATACAGTATATGAAATGAACCCAACATACTATAACATAACTTTTTAATAGAAGAAATTGATTGTCATCACTAGCCGTTCATATCGTAGTCTTAGATTTTCCCTGCTGATCCCCTTTTGCAGCTTCTTAGAATTGCTTTGAATTTATAGTTTTTGATGCTGGGAGTTTTAAATGTAATACTAGGTTACATTTGATTGACTCACTATTAAATATTAAGGCCTGCTGTGAGGCCTACAAAAATCCATAAGTAAAAACTTTCATTGCAATATAATATGTGCAGTCTTTACTGCATTGAACATTCATGAAGTTGCTGCATATGAGCAATCCATTTTCTTGTATCCTGATTATTTCAGAAAATCTGGTCAGAATTTTGCTACCACCTTTCAATGACAATTAGTGCACAGCCCTACAGATTCCTGGATTCAGGGTTTTGGAAGAAATCTTTGGCTGCCTCCCCCTAGACAAAACTGGGAAGCTGGGAAGGATGAATCTGCTGAGAAAGATAAGTGATAATTCCGACTGCTGAAAAAGCTGCTTAAGAGACTCAAAGGTCTTTCTAACTTGCAGAATTATATATATATATACACACACATATATGATGTAATGGATGGAACAGTTCTCCAAGGGACACGATATCTACACAGACAGCCTGCCTTTGAAGTAATAGCTCTTTTGGGAAATCTTGATGAACCTGAAAGAAATACTTCTATGTCCAAGTAAGGTGAGTAAGGTCAATCTGCCAGGGTAAGTGCCCAACCTGTGAAGTGCCATTGCAACAATTTTCCCAAAAGAAGGGAAAAGAAGATCAAGTCAATGAAGGTGGAAAACAATAAGAAGCTGGTAGAGCACCGTGGATAAAAAAAGTAGCATTGGCAACATAGTTTCTGATTTAGTGCCAATGTTCTTTTTGACTATGGGTTAGAGAGAGAAACAACATTTGCAGCTATCTCCCTCCAGGCACCAGATTGCTAAGAGAGACAACAAAGCTTGCAAATGCTTTGGTAAAGTTCCAGTGTGGTGAATGGATGAGGAAAATGTGTAATAGCTTCACTGAACACTGAAATTTGAGTTGAAATAACAGCTTTTTTTTTTCTTTTTTTTTTTTTCCAAGACCAACAAAAAGTTAATTCAATGAAATAGATGGCTTGGGTTGTATGTGAATACCAGTTTTGGACTTTGTAAAAAAAAAAAAGTATACTGTCCAGGTTTATAAAAAGTTTTAAAATATTTTTTTCTCATAATCTTGATAAAATTCGGTGTAAAATACCATTGTGAGATGACAAAATTATGTTCTGCCAATAAAGCTTTTTTTTCAAATGAAACATGACATTTTGATAAGGCTATGAAATTAAGCTCCCCTCTGGAAAAAAACCCCCATGTTGGTTGAAAGAAGTCAAATTTTATGAATAACATGGTTCCAAATAAATGACATTTTTGGGGGTTTTGGTACTTTATAAAGATACACTAATAGAGCTTCTCCAGTTCTTACACACTCTCATAACATCCTAGATGTTACATGTGACTTCCCAATAGATTAGAACCCTTTTAATGTAAATGAAAACAGTTTGTCTTCTTCCATAATTTTGTAAGGTCCCTTTACAATAACTCTGTAGAGAATGGGACTGGAAAATTAGAAAAGGATATGGAATGTCTGCAACAACTTTTTACCTTCTCTTCCTAAAGGAGGTAATAACTCAAGGGAAAAAAATGCATAACTGGAGGCACTACAAAGGAAAAATAGTAGGGAAGCTTGAGAATGTAACTTTTAGAACAGATTCATTTTAGAAACTGTAATAGCTCTATTGATTTAAAAAGTAAGTTTGCTTAAGACCAATATGACTTTGGAAAAATCAAAACAGAAGCCATATATCTTCACTTTTTAAAAAAAGATGAATGTTAGAGAAATTCATTAATCCCTTGCAACTGATATTCCTCTTTTCAGTAAGTTAACTCCTATCTTGATACATTTTTCCACTTTAGTTCTCATAACACGCAGAGGTCACATTCTTTTCTGTGATTTTTTTCATAAAAACACCAAATAACAGTATCTACTCACTCTCTGGTACTATGTGTATTAGAATGTTTATTAGAGGAAGAATAAGCAGAGAGATGTGTGGGTGATAGCTTTGTTATTGTAGAAAGACTGTGCTTGAGAAATAAGCACTAGTCACTATGGCAATGAACTTAAACTCACCATGAACCAATGTAAGGTTTTTAAAATTCAGGGTTTGTTTCGGTTTGTTTCTTTGGTTTTTTTTTTTGTTTTTTTGGTTTTTTGTTTTTTTTTTTTTGATGTAACATATAAACAATGAAGGAACAAGTGCCTGTTGATTTCCAGTCCAGTTCTTCTAACTACATCAATCTCTATGCACAGATCCTGGGGTGCTGGAAAATGAAGAAAAACTGAAACAGAAGGGGCAAGAGAAAAAAGTGACAGAAAGGAATGAGAAAGAATAAATGCATAGAACTTTGCCAGTCTTTCTTGACAATAGTACTGTTAGCTTGGTATAAGCTTTAAATTATTTTTTTCAGCAGATACTTAACAACTGACCTTGCAGAAATTAAATATAATTTTCTGCTCATGGCTTAGTTTCAGCCATATGACAATGTCGTAACTCATCCACTGAAAGCTGGGACAGTCTGTTTGGACTGTTCATAGGACTACTGTTAAGCTTTCAGCTATTTAGTAAAGTATTTGGTTGGATGAAAGCAACTGACAGGATGTACAAAAAACATGCATGTTCAGTTTTTAAAGCTGAGCTATAGTAATAATGAATTGTTACTAGGACAACAATGTCAACCAGTGGTCAGTAAAATAAAGGTGATAATACAATTTTATGTATCTTCATATATGCCTATGAACAAGTGTGTGGATATAGACAGATATATGCACATAAAATGTCATAGAAGAGTTTCTCTTGTTTTTTTATGTTCATAACCATAAATGCATAACCCTATAATGCA
Organism: Cettia cetti; assembly: GCA_013401135.1. Taxonomy (NCBI): domain Eukaryota; kingdom Metazoa; phylum Chordata; class Aves; order Passeriformes; family Sylviidae; genus Cettia; species Cettia cetti. Next base: position 18,477 of record VZUI01061214.1, read on the forward strand.
ATGCTGTACATGGATATTCTGATTGATTGCACTGTAAAAATTTCCCAAGATTGATTTTCAAACCATAACAGTTCTTATCACTTACTCTTGTAGGAAAGTGAATGCATTTCAGATCCAAGGCTAATTTACTCCATCTAATTTAAATTTGACCATACCTATTGCTAGTGTTTAGATTGGTTAAACAGTGGGAAAAATTGTAGTATAACACTCCTAAAAATGCAGCTTCCTAAGCTATTGTGCTTTCCTCTTGGCTCTTTTAGGGGCATACAATACTAGATCACCTGGCATATCCATTCAAGCCCTCTGCCATAGCAGAGTTTTCTTTGCCTTCCTGTTGATTTGTAGGAACAAATTTCTGTGCCTGCGGTAAATTAAACAAGTTTAGTCAAAAGCATTAGAGGTAATCAAAAGTAGCTATGAGATAACAAATTCCTTTTGTATTACCAACAATTTAATTTCTGTATGTTAGTTGAAAAGGAAAAAAACTCTAGGTTAAGCCTTAAAAACATTGTAGCTCATTCCAACAAATGACACTAATCCTCAGTTTTACAATACTGGAAGTTCTTCCTTGCTTTTTTAAAGGAGAGAGAACCAGACTATGCTGAATATGTATGTAATGAAATGTAACAGATTGGAGAGAATATGAACTTTTCAGTCCATTCCTAAAATTCTGATGCTGACAAATGGTGATTTGTCTTTGTTCCAAATGCAACTCTTACCACATTTTGCAAGATCAAGATCTCTAATAAAATGTAACATAGGAATTAGTAACTGCATTACCAGTGAGCTGCTAGAAGGCATTTAGATGCCACAGTAATGCTATAATCAGCACTCAAAAAGAACAGCTCTTAAGAATGCATAACTTAGTTAAATTGAGAAAGGTGCATATTTTTATATTATTACTTTCTGCTTAGACTTAAATGATTATTTATAGAATCAGGACTGTCAGTTACTAAAATAAATAAATGTAACCTGTCCTTTGTTTCCCTGGCTACTGTGTGTGCAGTGCATCAGTAATATCTGTATGTCCAACCTATTGTTTCCTTCCCTCTTAGCTCCTTTAACTGTGGACCCACAGGTGATATTTTCTTTTTTTTTTTTCCACTGAACTACTATTTTCATTATACTGACAATATGCCATTAGGTAACAGGGAAGCTGATTGCTGAGCGTGGTGAAAATGATTTGTTACGTGTCCATCAGCCCCAATTAGGGGAATAATTGTGATTTCCCTGCTTATTGGTGCACAATTCAAGTGGCCAATATTTAGGCACTCATTTTTTAAAATTGAAAATAAATCATTCATCTGATTATGATCACCAGGAAATTTTCTGAATTAAAACCCTCCAAATCAATATTTTGCATCGGTTATCAGAGAATGACACGGTTTTTAAAAGTCTAAGTAAAATAGCCATTGCTTTTCTTTAAGGGTTACAATTCCTGTTTCTTATTGTGTACCATTATGATGTAGTTTCCTCACAAATCTTTTACTGCTTGAAGGTATCCACTAAGCCTTTTGAACTGAAAGTAACAAGAGGTTCATTGCAGGCTGACTAACATGAATCCTTTATTGATGATGGTTTAGGGGCAAATAGTTCATGACAGATATGGGAATTAGCAAACAGATAGGTGATCAGGGTTTAAAGAGAAGTTAAGATTTTTTTATCTAAAAATGCATACTTCCCCTGTTTTCCCTAATAAAATTAAAGATTCCAATTGGTTAGAGTACTCAAATGGTGAATCCAAAATATTAAATTTTTAAATTCATGAATGTATTAATATTCAGATAGTAAAGCTTAGGAAATGCTGTCAATAATATAATGTGAAAAAAACCAAACCATCCCTCACCACTTCCACAGGGATTTTTTTCCTACTTTATGACTTTTCTGTAAGCTTGAATAACTCATAGAAAAGAGCAAAGTGGGATTTATGGAGATAATGTAACCATCTCACCTGTCTCCTCATAAATAGATTGCATTAATCTTAGCTTCCCTTTCCTTGATTACATTTCACATTTGAAATTATTATCCTATATTACTTCCTGTTTGAAATACAGATTTTTCAATCCAATCAGGCATACATCTCACAGAGGTGCCTAATTGCCTTTATACTAGAAGAAATTACTTGAAAAACTTGTGTTTTCTAAACCCAGACTGATTCATACATAAGGAAACATCTAGATGAGATTATTTTTCAGCATGCAAAACAAGGTATAAAAGTAAAAGATCTGAACACTACAGAAACTAAATCCTTCCGCACCTAAAAATCTCCTGTTAATCCTGTAGGAAAAGGCCTTCTGTATCAGAATCTATATCTAAGTACTCAATATTTCAGAAGAAAAACTAAGGATTTTAAGTGCTCAAAGACAGTGTTTTGCCTGGGACTGTAACAGATGCAGCTGAAGAGCCCACTGGACAACAATCCAAGGAAGTCTGAATAGGGGCTACATGGAAAGTATCACCCTTGGCATGTTCCTGTTCTGTGGATGAAAACACGACTTTTGGTCCAGGGCTAAAATATTTTTCAAACATTTAGTTCATTTACCTACTTTCACTCTTCCTCCTGTTGCTGAAAACCAACCATTTTCTATTCTAAATGTTACTGTAAATCTCAGTACTCACTGTCTTTGCTGTTCAGAGTAATTGGTTATAACAGCATAGCAAAATTAAAATATGCAGCACATGCAGCCTTGTCTGTCACACCCCCTAGGCTAACATCAGAGAGGGTTAAGGTGCAGCATAAATCACCCCAGAAGTGGAGTTTAGGAAATTTATGTCTCTGAGGCAACTTTTTTCTTGTTTCCACATGTGGAGGGATCAAAAGAGCCCAGAGAAAAACGTTTGCCTGGCTAAGTCAGTGTATCTCAGAAAAGGAGCAGGCAGCCTTGACACAGATGCATAGGATTCTTGTATTCTCTTGCAAAGTATCAGTAGTTCCAATCTCAGTCCTGTGTAAAACCAAGAAAAGTTCTCAGTGATAACTGCCAGGAAAACTCCAGGTTATCTTTAACTCCAGTGGGAACTAAATATTTTAATAAACAGTATGTGCTTGTGGAATCATATGAAACTCCTGATACCTTGCTTAAAAAAAAAGAAGAACAAAAGGGTTTTTTCTCTAAATATGTTTGACTACCCATCAATAAACATTTTTGCACACTTCATTTCTTATTAATGTTTCTACCATCCTAGTGGAAAAAAAAAAAGTAATAAGATTGTTTTCTTATGCTAAGTTAATATACTGGTTTTGCAGACCAGGGATATTTTCCCAGCAGGAAAATAATAATTCTGAAAACAATGGATTTTTCTTAATGACATCTAAACCTTCATAAGATACCCAGGGATTCAAGCCAAACCATCCACAGCATAAGCTTGACTCTCTTTCGTTAGTGACTGTGTTGATAACCATGCATTAAAAATGATCCTTATTCTACTAATAGGTGTATAATGTGTAATTAGATAAATCCAGAAGGTAGCACAATTAGTGTGTTGAAATACACCCTTTGTGCAAAATGCCCATCTGCGTGCTGGTGGACACGTGTTTCTCAGGGAGAAATGTTGCCTGGTGTAGGAGAAGGGAATAAGGTGACCTCACACCTGATAAGTAACAGCTGTGTTAATTAACCAATACAACCTTGCCCTGGAGGGAAACAGCTATATCCAATAAGGATGAGTGAGATAAAAAAGGGGGCTGGCTGCTAAGAGGAGGATCATTGTGAAGGAGCAACCTTCAGGAATACTGAATGAGAGAGGCTCATGAAGAAGAAGGATCCTGACTAGAGAGAATTGCTGCTGTGAGGTCAGTCTGGGTCTGCAGGTAGAGCCTGCTGTTGGAACCTGCAGTCATAGTCTAGCCAGGTAAAAGCCTGCATTCAGAGTCTGCAAACAAATACCTGCAGTCATAGTTTATTTAGCAGGAAATACCCAGCAGTCAGAGGCTGGGAGGGAAACCTATAGTAGGAGCTTGCTGCAGCCAGAGTCAGTGAATGGTTGGAGTCAGGATGGCTGAGCTGTGAAGAGGAATAAACCAGGACCTTTTTTATGCTGTGATAAACAAGAATCTTGTCTGCGCCTCGGCTTATTTTTACCCTCTAATCCGAGTCCTGCTGCAACAGAGTGGTGCTCAGTTACCTGTTCTAGCAGTTGTGAAGCTTGGCATGCATTAGGGGCGTGTCATCACCCTTTTTGACTCCATGAGCTGTGCTGTACACCAGGTGATAAAACAAGTCAGAAATTACAATTCTAGGCAACATGCTGCAAAGAGGAACTTTCAATGATTTCATCTCAATTTTTTTTAAGTGCGAATAAATGATGGAAGTCTGTAATACAGCACTTAGCATTTTCCTGTCTAAGAGCTACTTTTGATCTCAATCCTACCTCAGCCATTTAGCTTTAGGATGCTTCTATGCCATTAACTGAAATGAGATAGGTTACATTAGGCAAAAAGATTGCAGCAGTTTTCATGGAAAAAGCATGCTAAAATTTCATTAATTTGCCAAAATTGAACTTCTCTGTTGAACTCTAACTCTTTAAAGCTTCCTCTTGATATGCTTTTATAAATGCAAGACTCTGGCTATGGTATTTTAAATAATACTCATTTGCAGCTTTAGATTTAGTTTGTAAGTATTTTATTGGGAATGTTTCCATTTATTAGTCATATATTTTATTGTTTAATATGCTTATTTAGTGTGACATTTAAGAGATGATACTGACTATAACTTCTATAAATTCCCTGAATCCAGCTGCTTTCATCACTGCCAAACTTCTGTTATTTTCTTTTACCTTTGAGTTTGACTGCTGTATCTGCTGGAACTTATGAACAAAAGCAGGAATATTTTAAATCCTAAATTATGACAATCCATTATTGTAAAAACATTTTTCTGTGTGAGATAAGTATTGCACTATATTTGCTTGCTCAGATCAGGAAAGGTCAGCGAATAACTTTGGAGACCCTACTTTGCCAGAAGAAATTACTTACTGGTAAAAATAATTTTAATAATGAGTCTTATTTTATATTACACCTAGTGCATTGAACACATCTCTATCTTTATCTAGTTTTACCTTCTTAAATAATTCTAATGTATTTTTTCCTTTGGAAAAAATTAAAAATAATTTTTAATTATTCTAAAATTTTATTTGAATTTTTTTCTACAAACTTCTGCCTTCTTCACCCAATTCCTTTTTCAAAGAAAGCTTGGGGAGCAGTAACTATATTAAAAACATAGCATATGCAAATCTCCTCTTATTTCAGTCTGTATTTTGTGTCAAGACTTTTCTACAAGTAGGTAATTCTTTTCCCAAAAGGGTCTAAAATCAATATTTTGATACTGATATGTTTCAAATGTACTGATTATTAAGAAAAGACCTGAGAGTGAAATATATTGTTTTTTCACAGGCCTAAGCTGCACAAAGAAATCTTATTTTATGTAGAAAATGTCCCTGAGTACTTTGATTAACAATGCTCAGATAGGAATTGAAGCAGACCATTAATTTAGTTTAGCTTTGTTATTTTAATCATGGCAAATTGATAAAAAACACAAATAAATTTGAGATTATTTCTCATTTTTTCATGGTTGCTAAAGTCCACACTTCTCTGATGCAACCGGCACATTGACAGAAGAATATAAAAGCATCCAAATTATTATTTTTTTTTAATCTCTGAGAGCAAGCTGTTGCTTTTAAGAAAGTTTAGCCTCATAGTTTGGGGAAATCTGGAGTTTGTGATTAACATGGCTATGTATCTAGCTAGTTTTGCAAAATGATTTTAACACAGGATGGTGTACACTTGTAAGTGAAAGAAAAAGAAAGCAGAAGAGCTTTTAATATTATGTATAGTATATATCCGTACAAAACTGTTAACTGGACTGTACTGATTACTGATTTTATTTCAGTGAGGGTTTTTAAGTATCTGTCATCTCTAAAAGTTGTTGGTGTTCTGATGTGTGGCTACAGAAAATGAGAATTTTTTCAAGACTATGGAATCTTATGCTTTACTCTGCTGTAATTTAATCAAAGGGAATACACATTTTAGGCCTGGTCTGAGAAAATTTGTCTGAAGTCATCTGGAATAGTCTAGGCAAGAGTATATGGTCCAAGTACCATAGAAATAGTGATCTCCATACAGAGAAGAATTTTCTGAGCGGCAGTTGTCTCATTTCTTGCTGTTCTTAAGTCCTACAACAGAAATAAAGATACCTCTATCTGTATTTTTGCCAAAGCCTAAGTACCAGATCTGGAAGTGATTGTTGCCTATTGAAACTGATATCTGTCATCATTTACCCCTAGGAAGTCCACTCTATGGTTGTTATCATTATGGTATAAAGTGCAGTAGAAAAAAAAATGCATATACAATAGAAAAACAAAATATAGTGTTATGGATAGTAAATGTGCAATAAGATCTTTCTGTGGGTTACAAAGTACCCTATAGACACAACTTATAGCAAGCAAGATAATTTATCGAGCAGAAAAGTTCCTCTTTACCCTTCCTGCCTTTATTCATGTTGCAGATTTTTCCAAGTTGGCTTTCAGTGTAGCATTTGGGAGCGTTAATCTCTTTGCATTACTTTAAATGACTGACAGGTTTGGATAGATCCTGGCTGGGGAGGGTTTATTTGGGTTGGGGGGAGGTATGCTTGCTTGGTTTGAGTTGGGCTTTTTGATTTTTTTATATATATGTTTGTAATTTTACAGCAAGGATGCCTCTAGAAGAACTGAAAATGTACCCATGGGAATGTGGTCATATAAATCACAAGTGTCAAGCAATGCAATGCTTTTTCCCTAAACAAAGCAGAAATGTTCTCCAAACATGCCCAGGCTTTGAGATCTTACATCTCAGCAATACTGAATCCTGTCAAGGAGATCCAGCGTGAATGCTAATGTTTTAAGTCTTGCTTGTCCTTACAATATGTCATGCTAGTCCTTACAGCATCTGCAGTGCAGCAGTGGTCTTCAGCAGTTAAAAAATACCCTTGTGTCTGTCTTGTGAATTCCTCAAGCCTAGAAATTAAGAAACATTGCTCCTTTCTATTCGAAGATAGTCAACAGGCTTCAAATCCTGCTTAATTAATAGATATCACTTTAAATTAGGTACATCATCTGAATAATAAAAAATGAAAAGTTATGTGGCTTTTGTCTGTCTGGGAAGGGGAACATTTCTCTCCACTAATCTTCAAAATGCTTTTCAAGTTTGATGACTGCCATGTCAAAGTTGCACAAAGATCTCGGCAGGATGCCACTGATCACCCACGGATAATGAGACACAGCTCAGTGCTATTTGTAGAGTGCTGCTGACTGATCCATGCACAGTCTTCTAATAGTCATATGTGGACACTGTAGGAAAAAACTGACAGAAATAGATTCAGTTCAGAATCTAACGATCTGACTCTTGAGGAAGAAGAGCTTTTGTCTACCTTTGCTTTCAGAAAGGAATGCTGCTGGTCAAGCAACATACTGGTATTTCAGCATCCACCTACTTGGAATACATAAGGAGTTTCCTTGTTTTATACTTATTTGCAGGAACAAATGCCATGGTTTGAACTTGGAAACTGAATAATAGGCATTTAGTGATTGAAGTGACATGAGCATACCTCAGTCTGAAGTGTTATAATGATAAAGGCAGTTTGTGTTAAATATTATGATACACTGCAAATTTTCCATTGTTGATTATGAAAAAGAACCCTTAAATAATATGTAGAACATTTTTATTTGTGTAAAAAAGTGCCCATTTTTTCTTTCTTATATATCTTTAGAGTGATGATAATTTCTATTCAAAGACTAATTGGATCACATTTACATGTGGGGTTTTTTGTTTGTCCAAGCTCTGTGTAAATAAGTTTTTGTCATAAAGACTCCTGCAGAACTGGAAGGTTCACTGATCCTGTGAGAAATGGGATAAGACAAAACGTGTCTTTTCATGCAGAAACCTCAAAACTAGGAACATACATTTTAAGGTTTTGCTTCTCTGATTCTTGAATAATGGGAAACAATGGTTTCTGCAGAAGTTCCAATATGTCTACATTTTTAAAAAATTCAGTTTTAGCTCAGTATTTAATTATCTGAAAAAAAAATTGCTTCTCACAATTCTGGTATTAGTTTTATAACATTCATAAAGAAATAAAATTTTGGATTAGTATTCTCTCAATTTAGGCCATAATGGAACACAGCTTTTTGTGGCAATTCATATTATTATTACCATTGGACACAACCTCATGTCGCTTCGAAATCTTTTATCCACCTACACTTATTGCAAGCAATTAAAACTGATTATTTATAAAATACATGTAAGGGAAAAATATATGCTGCCTTCAAATATTTCCAAGGCTACAGAAACAAAAAAGGACAATGTCTGACTGCATATACTAAATAGTTGCTAAAATACAATAAAATATTTCTTTAAAAATGGTTTTACCTTAGCTGAAGTGTATGTAGTTTCTTATGTAAAAAAAGAGCTCCATAATGCTAAATCCTGACATGCATGGCACTCCACAGACACTTTCCCCAGTATGTCTGGTAGCATCTTACTAGCTTACCTGAATTTTATTTTTTAACCACAAATAGGGCCAGCAGAATAATACAAATTCCGTCACTCCAGTGGAGGCAATAGCTTTCCTCAAGGAGCATGCAGATGAGGAAGACCAAGTCTTCATCTTTTTGCAGGTATTTTCACTTAACTACCACATTTCTCTTCTTGATAGAAAAGGGTAAAGGGAGGTAGTAAGTGTGCCATGATTTTGAGGCAAACATTTGGAGAAGAAACTTCAAGCTTGTCCTTACTCCTGACTGTTGAGCTCCACAACGGAGACAAAGAAGACAGAATATCAGAACAGGCAAAAGTCCTCTGTGCTTCTCTCTGACACACTGCTGGAGCAGCCAGCAGAATTTCACATTTGGATAACACAGCACATTTTCATGCTATGAAAGGAGGAGGCAGGTCCACTGCAATGGCTACCTTGGTATCCCTAGCTCAACCCCATTTTGAATGAAACCTGAAACTCTGAAAAGTCAACCTAATTAAAGCATTATGGGAGTGGCTGCTGAATCAACATTTCCCATTATGTTATCATTAGAATCCAATTTAGTTTATGAATTGTTGTATGCTATATTAAAACTAATAATACAATCAATCTATATATTATTGGCTATAATACTTCCCATAAATTTCAGGCTTCACCTAAGTATTTGAAGTATGACTCCATATCTATGTGTAATTCACCAATTTGTAATGTCCAGTGTCTTCTGCTGACATGAAATATCAGTGTCATCAATTCTTAGAATAACACTGATATTTATGTTTTCAAGGCTTTGTTTACTCATTAGTTTCATTAGAAAACCAATATTCTCTTTCCCACTCAAGGGCTTTCCATGAGTCATTCTACTCAGGAATAATTTCTTTGGTATATAAAATGTCACTCATTTCTTCTTGTCTCTAGAAGATTTGACCATGAGTAAATGACTACAGACTGTCTGTGCACTGTGCAGTGTTAAAAATATTATCAAAACATTTTTCATCTTGAACAACGTGATTCTCTCAGGACACAACTCCATCAGCAAGGTCTGTTTATAGCCTTGAGTGTTCAAAATTTTACAATGAGAGGCAAAGGGCAAGGCTCAGTCATATGTTGTGGCAACTGCACAGGAACCTTCAAGTTATACTGTTTCCAGGAATGAGAGGAAAGAGAGAGGATATGTCAAAATTGTACCAACAGCAATGTATGATTATCTCAGAATTCATGGGACCCCACTTTCTCTTGCACTAACAGAAAACTAGGATGTGAAAAACAGGAAAATGGTGAGGCTTAACTTCTTGAATACAAGCTGACATACAAGACTGAATTCTAGGTTTCTGTTGATGAGTATTATAGGAAGCAAGATATTACCCCCTTTTCATACTCAAAAAAAGAGGAGCAGAGCTCTGTCTTTCTAAAATGTCTCTAACCTTCTGCTTTCCATATTGTTTTAGGACATTGTATACATCTCTCTTTGCAAATGCACAACTAAACCAGTGCAAAATGGAAACCTTAGGGGACAAGCATCTACAAGTGTTTCAGATTAGACTTCATATGCAAGCTCACTGAACCTGTTTCAAACAGGACAATACTCTTGTGCACCTCCTCCCTTCTACCACTTTCCAACCACCTCCTCTCTCCCTATTAAATACACTTTGATATCAAAAGAAAGAAAAGCACACACATATTTGATTGTTTTTAATAACTTGTGCAAAGTCACGAAAAAAACTTTCTGAATTTAAAGCCTCTGTTGCATAAAATAAGTTAGCACTTAAGGGATTACAATAAGGTTTTCTCAGGTCATGAGAAAGGAAGTGTTTATTCCATTTTCACTGTTGTTCTTCAAGAAAAAATGCAACACACCTGTAAAACTTAAAAAAATAATCTCTCTGAATTTGGATTAGCTTCAAATAACAAAACTGAAATAATTTTATTTGCTAATTCACAATATCTTCTAGTGAAATTAAACCTTTTGACTGTAAAATAAACAAAACAAATAGCATGTTTATTCCAGTGAACTCTGTCAAGGTAGAATTTGTGATTTTTTTAAACAGAAGTTACAGTTCACAACTGGATTTTTGACAGTTGCTGTACCTTTATGAATTCATGTAAATTGAAGATTGCTGAGGTCCACTGTAGTACCTTCAGTTACATGTGGTCCTTCTCAGCCCCCCACTTAGGCAGAGGAAAAAGGGCTAAAGTTGCTAGTAAGATGTTAACTGTCTCAGCAACTTTCAAAATTCACCCCTATTAACTTTCCCTGTCAGTCAGGCTGCACCATGCATCTCAGCTTTGCCCCTATGCTGCTCTTAAGTGTCCTCTACAAAACGGTATGAAACTACTAAGTGGTGACTTCCAAAGGAATCCTGAGAAGACAAAGAAACCTTAAACCTACAGCACTCAAAAAGGCTCATAGTGGGGAAAATTAAATGCAAATGTGAAGTGCAGTTTTGATAGCAAGAGTTAAAGGAGAGCTGCAAATTACTTTGCTATGTGCTGAAGAATGAATGTTCTTGGAAAAAGGTGGGCACATAGGCCATTTTCCTGTATCTAACATTAATGGCAATCCCTGGTACATGTATTGAATGGGAAATATCTATTGGTTCTTTTTACTTCCAATATTGAAAGAATGAGACAATACAAACAAGGAATTTCAGTTCCAATTTTTGTCATGCTGAATGGACTCTGACAAGGACAGACAACCAGGCTGGCACTACCAGCCTTCCTATCAAGTGGGCTAATGCTGTCCCAAAGTGAGCAGGAACAAGTCTGACAACAGGGACAGGCAGAAGAAGTGCCTGTGTGCAGAACTTTGCTCTCAGGGATTTTCACTGTAATTTTTTCCCTCACCCAAGGATTGTGTGTTGGTTTTTGTTTTTTCATAGTTCCATTAAGATATAGATTATTTAGTTATATGTCTTATTCCAACAACTTTTCCTGTTTTAAAAAATTGTTTAAAATGTAAAAATCCATGTTCCAAGGACTGTGTGAATGTCATTGAATTTTCTTTTTATAACCTGCTCCAAACTTGAATTCATGACTCTCCATTGACTTGTGTGGCAGCTTTTCAAGTAGAGCAAAAATAATTCCTAAAGCAAAGAGGGTTTTCAAGTATTTCCTGCTTTAAAAAGTCATTTGCTTCTACTTCAGCATATTGTTGCACAAGATTGTTTCCTCACTTACTATCATGTTGAAAGACTCACTCCGCTCTCTAGCTCGTTCTTATCTCAGCTCTTCCCACCTAATCTCTAACTCATTCTCAATTGTACCTTTCCCTGGTCCTCTTGTAGTGAGTCAGTCTGCTTTCCCTATGGAACCCCTGAGGATGAAATGAGTCTTTTTGAAGGTCCTTTTAGGTTTAATTTTTTTCAAAACATTTCCAATTTCCCAGTAAATTCTCACTCTCCTTGCCACAGTAGTCATTCTGGGAACTGAGCTACATCTCAGTACTAGGTGTCAGCCTACTTCTTTCTTTTTTTTAAGAGCTAGTTTACTGCTTCCCAAATCAGACTTCTTTCTTGCTGGGTGCTACTGTATATGTAATCTCATCACTTTTCCACAAAGTCAAAGCTTGTTTCCCTTAGCCTTCCCCTCCTCATGTCTCCTGCTGTTTAGGGACCCTGTCCTTTTCCACCTAAACCCCACTGTTAACACTTCTAAACTACTTCTACCTACCTACCTAAAACCCTTCAATGCCCATATAAGGGTAAACCTCTTTTGGCTTCTGAAATGCTCAAAAGTTCACATCTGGGATACCTCAGCATTTCCCAATAGGACATTCTGCTTTCCCTCAGATGAACTTCAATGCATCCGAGACTTCATAACCTCTCCCATGAAATAACTCGTGTTTTACTAGCCAAAACCATTCATTCTTCTTTCTGAGTCATATTACCACTTCTAACCAAATCCTACACTGTTCCTTCAGGTATTTGGTGATGCTTACCCCACTCCTAAATTTCACTTTCTCCTTGAGACATCTCAGCATTCCCTACCCATGTCCCCTTAAAATATCTGGGTGTCCTCTACTCTCAAGAACCTCCAGTGTACCCTCTGAGGTACCTCAGTTTTTCTCCGGAAAAAAATGGTCTGTCACCCTGATGTACCTCAGTGTTTCTTGCCAAAAATCTCCATCACCCAGCTCTTATTGTGTTGGGTTGTGTCTTGTCCCCTATGTGCACCACCCCTTCTGCAGGAAACTTGAGACAAACCTCACTCAAGGCCTCCATCATCACTACTTGCCTTTCCCACCTAAATTATTCACTGGAGTCTCACACATCTCTCCCAGGCCCTCTGAGGGCCTCAGTGTTTCCCACAGAACAGCCCCTGCTCTCCCCAGAGACAGCGCAGCCTGTCCCACCCACCTGAATTATCTCAGCACGCCCAAGGTATCTGAATGCTCTCTGCCTCTGAGGTGACTTGGCATTTTGTCCTAAAATCCAGCACATTTTACCCAAATACCTCCTCTGTCCCCCTTGGAAACCTCACACAAATGTATCTTGTGGACTCACAGAATTTTGAATACTAGAATATTAAGCAATTGTGTCTGTGGCACTGCAGAATGAATGCCTGTCGAGGTTCCTCCACACACCTTGCCATGTTGTACCTCAGAGACGTGTTAAATGTATAAAATGCAGCCAAGTGTCTATAGTGGCCAGTAAGATTAACTCTGAAACTCGTCTGCATCCTCAGTAAAAAAGCCTCAGGATAGTTGTTCCACATTGCCAGCTCACCACTCAGTGGTCATGGCTGACCTGAAGTCAATTATATGCGGAGAACTGTTGCAAATTCTGAGAAGTGCTGGAGGAAAATGTTCCACTGAAGAAACTTTATCCATAAATTACTCTGCAAGAAAATAGGACTGTAGATTAATAAAAACCCAGAACAACAAAACCCACCTTTTATAATGAAATAGAGAACTCCTTGTTATGATCTGATTATTATGATTATTAGAGAGATGCCTCTGCCAGAATTAAGGCACAAGTGACTCCACATGCCAAAGTCAACAGTAAATGTGAGGTAGAGAGAGACGTAAAAAGACATAGAAAAGAAAGAGGGGTGGAGATAAAGAGTGAGAGAATCATCATCCCTGTGGATCCAGTGGTGTCCTGTCCTGTCGGTCCTCTCCTTCTGGAATTCTTGATGGGGAGGGTCCCTCAAACCACAGAGTTCAATGGATTAATATAGGTCCAGGTATATGTGGGAACCCTAAGGGCGGGAGGAGGGGGGAGGGTTTACACTGTCTTTTGCAACAGTAGCTGGATCTGTTGAAACACTTGGGGATGACATGCAGTCCTCTTCTGCAAGGCCTCAGAAATTAGTCTGAGGCGAACATGGGCAGGTCTTTGATAGTTTATGACCCTTTGTAAGACATGAGAGCAGCCTCTTATGTGACTGTCCTGTGTGAACATCACCTTCCAGAGGCAGAGGAGTCTTGCAACTGAGCCAACTGAGTTGGTATAAGGGAGGATTCTCCACAGGATCTGCTCCTTATCTGGCCTGTAGCCTCCAGTGATGTGTGCTCAGCCCCTCTGTCTTATGCAGACCAGAGGTTTCCCCACCACACATCGAAAAAACTCTCTTACTCCTCTTTTGGGGGGAAGAGCCTACAAACCTACCCTCTGCAAATGAGTCTCTGGGCTACGGCCAACCCCAGCTGGACTCAGACAGAGATGATTTTTAGCGTAGCCCCTAGATTTGGCTTTCCTTATGGCTACATCCCTCTTCCCCAGCTTTATTTACTCCTCCTTAGACCTGAGATAATTGGTCAATATTTTTATCTTATCTCAAGTTCCAGTATCAGGAAGCATATTTGGGGGGAGGGAGGTGGCTTCGGTGGTCACAGAGGAGCAGTTCTTTCTTTGCAGTTTCCTACAGCAGACAAATCCCTGCTGGTGATTTTAACAATGTTTGAGCCATCAACCATTTCAGTCTCTCACACTCCTGAAAGAGTAATGAAGAGGTATGGGGTTAAACAAGTGCCTTTGACACATATCAACACTTCTGATGGCAAATAGATCAGAAATTGTATTTACAGATGTCAAGATGCTGATCGCATTCTTTGAGGGCTCAGAATGTAAAATATTAGAAGAAGTTATTAATGTTCTTGGTCTAAGCCGTTATCTGTGATGTGGGATTGAGGAATATTAAAATTACACAGAACAGGTGAGTTTTCTTACTGCAACACAGAAAAACTGGTATAGATGTCAGTGAATACAACATTTTACTGATCTGTTTCTGTAGAAATTCCTAGTATTTATGTTCACCCTAAATATGAGTTTTCTGTTGAAAACCAGATCAACCATAATGACCAATGAATTCTCCAATGCCAGTGTAGAACATCTAGAAAGATTTGGATCTGCTAGTCATATAAGCGGTCAGGAGATAACAGAATCTCCAATCCACAACTGATTGAAAACTCTGTAAGCAGAGAAGGAATTGCTTGCTAACTTCCTTACTACTTGGCCTTTTATTTTCATCTGAATGTCAGTGAATATCAGTGACTGAACTATAGATTTTGATTTGATGGGCACTGAGAAGATTTCTCGGCAAGCTTTTGTATCTCTCCAACAGGAGACACAGGATTAGAAAAATCTGAAAAGTATATCAATATATAAATAAATATTTAAAAGGTGAATAGCTGGTAAAAATTTATCTAGGATTTTAACTAAAGGGAGATCACAAAATTAAACACTTTATCTGTGAAAATATTTTAATGAGAACAAATAACTGTAATTGGTGGACTTGTCTTCTGAACATGCTTCAGATAGGACTGTGCCATCTGGAGTTACCAGCAATTTGATGAAGTGCCAAATTTCTAGTTTTGAATTCACTGATACTACTGTAATCTATTTGATATATTCTTTATTTTGGATTCATGACTAACATCACAATGGGCTTTTTGCACAACAAAAACTGCCTAACAAAAACACCTAGCTATTTCTATTTTAGTATTTCTATCTTATGATTATAAAGCATCTAAGAATATCAAGCAGAGTTATCACTGCATTATCTAAACAAACTCTTTTGCAACGTGGTATTTTGTTAATATTATTAATGATTCTGGTCACAATCACAAAGAACACCAGCCCCCAGAAATAGTTTAGTAAATACATAATTCAAATGTACAAACAAGGGCAAATCACAGAGTAGTTTTACTATGTTGTGTAACAACATGTCTTGGGTTATGGAACCAAAAAAAGTGTATTCTATTTCATCTGTTGAAAACAGTTGGAGAAATGTGGTTTTTACTTTATCTCTTGTAACTGCGGGGGGAGGGGGGTGGATGCTTTCTGATAATGGCCCAGCTGTTAAAACAGGGTGGGGCAGTGTTTCTTATCTCTTTCATCACTCATCCCCCCCCACGGGGATATCTGCTGATAATGGCCCATTAAGGCTCCCCAGTCACATGACACATTCCATCATCC
>VZUI01061224.1:0-37135 GCA_013401135.1 Cettia cetti
CTTGGCTCCTCCCTCTGGGCAGAACATCTCTCAATGGGCTGTTATCATTCTATGAGTCATGTAATGGGTCCTTGATGACCCATTAAACAGGGATAGCTCCTGGAGGGAGTTATCTAGGAGTCATGTGGCAAGGCATTGATGAGCCATTAGCAGAAGGTAAGGGAAACACTGCCCCACCTGGTTTCAACAGCTCATGAAGATGGGGATAGAATACATACTTTGGGCACATCTTACATTTTAACCTAGGACAGCCCAACAGTAGTTTATACTAGCTTCATCTCTGGACTAGACTGCAACATTATAAAATACCCAGGGACAAATCCTTACAGCATGAAACAAATGTTCTTGACCAAGTGAGTCAGAGGAGTTTTCTGAAGACTGGAAAAAAGTAAATCTCACTCTTCAAGGCTCTAGTTCTCATTTTTACCGTATCACCAACTTTAGACAGCAAGAAGTAGGATCTGGAAAACCATAGGCTTGTTAGACTCAATCAATCTCCGGGAAGGTGATGGAGCAACCAGTGCTGGAGCAGGGGAACTGGATAAGATGATCCTGAAAGGTCCTGTCCTATCGCAGCAATTCTTTTTGTACCATTGGAAATTTTGTCCTGGAAAGTTTGCCTCTGACGAAAAATGTTTTCCTCAGCTTGATGCCAGATAATGAACGCCCCCAGGAACTAAGGATGAACAAAGACCTGGCTACCTTCCACAGAATAAACAAAGTACATACTTTAATACATACACAGCACAGCATGTTTGTAGATAATGACTGAAAATCACAACACAATTAAAAAATAGGCACTCACTTCAATGCATATATTCAGAGAGGAGTGGTGAAGGGGAGAAGAAGAGAGAAAGAATGATTATGAAATAATGTAAATGGAACATACTTCTCTTAGCCCATCACTGGAAAGTCTTCTGATACTGCAGAGAGAATGAAAGTCTGTATAGCATAGAACTAAATTATGCCAGAAATATATTCTTGGCTGAAATGTTCAGGAAAACACAGGGAATATGCACAGGGTCTTTGGCTTTGTTTAACTTAAGATCTTCATGATTTTGAAGAAATTTCAGATGACTCAATAGAAACACACTAGAGTTGGACACACTGAAAAGTGCTTCAGTGATTCTTGTGCCAGCACATGCAAAAATAGCTACTACTGAATGGGTCCTACACAATAAAAAAACTGTTGCCATCTGCACCTTCGTGTGCTTTATTGCAAGCACAGCATGTTAAAACGTGAGACAATTACTGTCGCACTACCGTCACGAGGGAGATGCAGTGACCACAACAGTCAGAGTGGGAAAAGAGGAAGTTTAATTTTTTCTTTCAGCTGATATGGATTTCTAGAAAGGGGACCACATTGGAAGACTGAGGTTCAACTTCTTCATTTCCACTGGTCTGAGAAAGTGTCCATCAATTGTCCCTCTTACAGAAAAGAATGTAAACAACATAGATAATTATGAAAAACATTGCTTTGTTTACATGAGAATGTGTGAGAAAATTCTGACTCCAGTTTAGAAGGCTGAAAACAGGGCGACATATTACTCATTTTTAAGAACATTTCACTTAGCCTGATTTTTAAAAAAATCACAACTTATTTATTGTGGCTCCTATCCATCATTCTCACCAGTAACAGATAAATCTGTATCCTATGTGAACACTATTTGGAACATGTCATCCAGCTGACATCTTGCTAAATGTGATTTTACAGCTATCAGACACCAAGATATCATTACCTTGTCAATCCAACTGGACTTAAATTCTGCTGGGATCTGACTAAAAGCAACCCTATCAACAATTCAGCTCCTTCAGGCTGGAAGGGCATCAGCCTCCACTCAGTACATTTCTGACTCTTGCATCATGACTGGTCCTAAGCACAATCCAGGAGCAGAGGCCACTGGCAGCCTTGTCTATTCATATTACAGACTCCTGGGTGAATGTCGTCTGAAGTCAGAACTTACCAGAACCTCTAAAACCTGCTCTATTGCAAAAGCTTATTATGATCCCCATTTATGCAAGGCTTTTAAGGCTAAATTTAAGTCATTCCCACTATAACTCATTAACTTCTCTTAGAACTTCTCACACACTCTGTTTTCTTCTACATTTGTTGCCTCAGACACTTCAGATGTCCTGTTTTCTGCATAATTTGATTACAGTAAAAGAAAGCCCACATTGTCTTGAAGAACATAAAAAAAGATCACCTAGGGATATTTCTAAGGCCAAAAGTAAATTAGTTTTTCATGGCACAATAGAATAAGACTAAGAATATAGAATAAGAATAAGAAGACAGTCCCCAAAGTATATAATTAAAGAGTCATTCTCTAAATGCGATACTTCTTTTCTTACTAGTCTTGTTTAAATTGTGTTGAAGCTTTCTAAAGAAGAAGAGACCCTGATATTATGTCTACCATTTACAAACAGGGGTAAAAGTTATACTGCCTGAATAAGAGGCCAGAACTGTACAACAAGAGATGGAAAACTAGCTTCTGAGAGAGATTTTTCTCATTCAGATAATCACCCTTGTTCAGCATTAGGTAAGAATTTTCCTGCAAGTAGTTTTCCAAACTGCTATCAAATAGCATAGGCAAGGACCAGGGCAACCAACCTGCAGAGATGACACTGTATTTCCAAAGCGACTGCAGACATACAGTACCTGAATCCTAAATCACAGTGTTTCAGAAGCAGGAAATCCGCTGTGACATTTCCATTCAAGAGATTATTTGTAATTCCAGCTCACTTGAATTACAGTCAGGAACTCTACTCATCAAGCAGAAAACCACTGTGGTAGTCTACTCAATAGCAAAGAATAAAACAGTGCCTGCTTAAAAGATTCCAGCTGAATCAACATTAAGCGGAAGATGGAAAGTGATTAAAATTCCTATGATGAAAATTTGCTAGACCAACCTGTGCATTCTATACAGAATACTGACAGCCTCTACCCAATTATCAGCCAAAATGTATGGAATATGATACAATATGGAATATGATATGGATTCAAAAATAGGGAAGCAACTCATTTTGTCTTTGCTCTTGCTCAGTAACAAGATCAGTGTCAGACTCTGAACTTATGTTCCAACAATACCCAATATGTTCAATGTTTTCTGTAGTGCAGCTGTAGAGAACACATCTTTGTATATATAATACTTGATATATAATACTTCAAGAACAACTTCTTGAAGTATTAACTGACCCACTGAATCATGTCAGCATGGGCAGAAGACTTTTGCCAAACTGCCACCCACAGCTAATCCAATACATCACTGATCCAGTAGAACAATTAACTCCTCTTTAAGTCAACCTTTATTCCTGATGCTGTCCACTTTAGCCCTGCTGAGCACTCAGCAGGGCTAAATAGCCTCATGCTTAGCAGGCACCTCTAGCTCCCCACTCTTTTACCCCCCCAAAATCTTCAATGTAACCCAACATTTTCACCAAGCCTATCACATAGCATTGAGGGTTTAAAATAATAAAACAAGGACAGATAAGAAAAATAATCTGAAGACTCACTTTAGCCTGTCCCAGGATGAGTGGGAGCTTTAAACAAGCCCAGCCTTAGGCTCAGATTTTGACAACTGTTTAAATTTAAGAATTCACTCTGGCAAGTTCTAAGGATGGCAGATCAGGTCTATTTATAAAAATGGATTATTTATTAAATGGACAAGAGGTAACAGACAAAAGATCTTACTCAGGATTACTTACTACACAGTATAAAAGTAAAGAACTACTAGTAGATTACAGCATAACATACAACACTGCACCATATCAAGATACCTATAATTAAGCTACCAAAAGAAATAATATTAGCTGTAACTTACCGCCGAAAATGACAATAATGTACACAGATTCCTTCACTTAACCCCTGAAAAGTAACTGCAAAGCAGGCATCCCTACTCATGGGAAAAGCTCCATACAATTCCAGGAGAATGTATAGAAGATTTCTGTTTTGTGAAAGTTTGGTATGGCTTTTATAGTTTGTAAAGTGAGTGTCTGTCAGCCAGAAATTCAACCTATCTTGCCAGATCTCACTTCAACAGCAAGATAGGTTGGCATTTGGGAGATGCCAGACCAGAATTAACTCCAAGGCATGAAAATAACTCTTTACAAGACAGCTTGTCCTCTTTGAGTTATCTGACTGGTTAACAAGGTAAGTTCTTGCCGGGGGTTCTTGTGTGTATCCTGCTACAAACAAAAATAGTTTTCTCTCTTTTAATATGACAAACCAATATGTACTTACTTGATTCATCACACATCTTTTCAGTAGCTTTACTGGTCAAGAACTCACACAGAACTGGATGTATCAGAGAAAAAATAGCTTTTAAGTTTATTTTAAGTTTACCTTAGAAGAACAAGAACTTTGACATCTGAAGGAAGTGCAGATGAAACTGATTTAGTGCTACTCTGTACTTTTCTGATAGGTTCTGCAACTTTACAGTTACTTCTTAGGCAAAATTTTTCTTCAGAAAAGCTCTTGGGTAGTTGAGTATTTTAGACTCAATATCAGATGTCTTCTGTGATGTAAAGGTTTCTTAGGAAGAAGAGTGTATCAAAGTCAGGTCTTCACATTTCTTGCTGAATCTTAATAAGAAAATTTAGACTTCAGGAACATCAAAAGGGTAGTCCCTGAAGCCCAAATAAAATAAGCTTTAGATTTAGAGAAGACTTTGATTAGATTTTCATATAGTGATTTAGAATTACTTGAATAATGCAAAAAATATGTCAGGGTATAATGCAGTATGACTGCTGATAATGGTAGACTACCAAACTGAGTCACAGAATGCTCAAATGTTTTAGGGAATTTAAGGCCAAGCTGAAGTAAAAAATACACCTTCTTGAAATTATCATATAACTCTAAGCTACAGGACATTTTTCCATACACATATATAGAAGTAATTTGACTTTTTCCTCCTGTAAGTTGACAGTTTATTGCATTCTTAAGATATAACATAGAAAAGCTGCTTAAAGCTACTGAACAAGGGGGGTTTTAAAAAAACTTTCACAGGCATGGTATGCAATAACTCAGACATCATTGTGAACAACCCTTGAGCTCACTGGAACATTTCATTTATTAGGAATCAAAGCGGATTTCCTGATCAGTGTAGTGAAGAATGGATAACGGAACAATATACCTGAGAATGTGTACTAGCTGCTGAAAACAAACAGCTGCAAAGCCAGGCACTAATTCTTATGGGTGAAGCTTATAGATGCATGCAGACTATGCTCTGCACTACAAGCTTCCTACCCTTCTGTTATTCCACCTACTCTATGTTCATTACTAATTTGCACCATATTTTATTTTCTCCTCAACTGTCTGTATTAACACAACAAATTACTGTGCTTTTGAGACCTATTCTTTTAATGGTTTTGCCTATGTAATCATGCAGAGTAAATCCTAGCATTTCTAAACATATAAAATTTTATTCCAGTATTATACAGATCTGCACGGTGGACAAAAAAAAAAAATTCTTCAGATTGCTATACCAACTGCTCACAGGACTTAAAAAGAGTATTATGAATATATATAAACTAGAAACACAAGTTTCCACATGAGAAATTATTTTAAGGTGTACTTATGTGGGAATAAGGTACAGAAGAAGTTATTGTATTAGAGGTACTTTATTTTCTAGTTTTACAGATAGACTGCAGTATATACTATTGTTTTAGAACTTAGCATGTTAACTAGTTTAAACAGTACACTTTGATGGCCAAACAGTATATTTTTACTTTCAAACTAAAGTTACTAAAAAGCAGAAAAATAACTTAAGTGTTCTGATTACTTCTCTTAAGGAAAAGATGCTTATATTGAATTTAGTCAGCATATATTATAAACAGATTACATTAGTGTGAAGACATATCACTTCCTTTGCAGTTCAAATGAAAAATACGATTTTGTTAACATCCAATTGACGTATTTAACTTAGCTGTTAGATTGCTAAGGCCAAAAAAACCTTCAAAGATCTTACTTTTAAAAGGTCAGGTACATTTCTTTCCCTTGCATTTAAATGAAACCATACATTTTAACCACACATAAAATAAGCATCAAGACCTACTGGTGACATTTAAAAATAAAGTTTCTGGATGAGTTGAACATAAGAAAGGCTCACTTTGAACAATTGCATTGTGAAGATGAATTCAGAAATTAACTAGTTTTTAATGAACTATGAATGTGTAAGCAAGGCAAATTACCAGTGTATGGAATTCATAGTTAACAAATTTGTTAACTGAAGATATGATATGAGTTGGCACACAGACAACTTCTAATTCTGAAGCAATTCCACTGAAAGGAGTCAGACTCCTATGGGTCTCAAGGTAAATAGGTCCCTAATAGACTAAATCAGGACTGAAGTAGTCCAGTGAGCTGAATTCATGGCAATACATTTTTCTTTACAATATTCAACCATAAGCCTGATGTGGATCCAAACTGTAAAGCACATCATTAACTGATAGCAAACAGAAATCTACATTGTGTGGTTTTTTTCTTCTCATTTTATTTTTTTCTCTGCTCCAGAATGAAGTAACAAGCTGAGCAAAGGAACCATGACATATGAATTGCGTAACAAAAACTTACCAGAGAAAGACTTTCACATTTTCTCATTACCCAGAATATTCAATAAACGGATAAATTACAGGAACCACATTTGAATCATAATCAAAATTATATACAGAAATTACGCCTAATGGAAAAATACAGCGGCTCTGCATGGTTCTAACAGATTTGGTGTCACTGACTGACATGGAGATCTAGGCCACTGCTATTTCTTCATCTCCAGGACTGCACTTCCTGGTCCCCGGTGCTTGGCACTGCATATATTGCAGAACTGGACACAAGATACCTAAATCAAAAAAAGATAACAGGAATCTCTCTGAGAAATGTAGCCACATCAGAATGTGTGAACATGAATGACAAGTGCTAATTCCCTTCTCAACATTACTGCTCATAGTCAGGCTGTTCCCAATCAATGTAGTTGTGGATAGGTAAGGGAAGACAACATAGAAAAACATATTAAGGCAGGCTACTCTGAAGTCAGAGGGCAGCATAACTCACCACTCACTCCAAGGATATTACCACACCTGCCAGAAGAGTAATGTCAAATTTCCTCCACACCAAAAATGGAAAGTACACAGTGAAAATCATCACTGGTTATCTTCATATATAAAGATGAGAGTAAAGTCAGTTGGTCAGCTCCAATAATCACTGTATACCTTAGTCACAGTTCTGTCTTTGGGTAGTGCTCCACAGATTTCCAACAACTGAGATCAGGGCCCATCTTTGTTTGACATCAAAGATGTGTTTATTGTTACTCTGTTTTTAGCTCTGTGTGCATTTTGTGTATGCACTATTTTCCTTTCAGTATGTCACCAATAACCAAATATCAGTAACATGACTGGCCACCTATGGTCACAGGGGAAATTTGTCTCTGTTACATGCAAACACCCCTGTATTTATACATACTGTCTATGAATATATATCATATAATATCAATGTAACATTTAAAAATCCCACCTAACCACTCACCTGCCCCAGAAAATTGAGAATGCTAGACAAATTTTAGATTATTTCCTGCAATAAAATTTGTGGTAAATACTGAAGAAATATTTACTAGTTGTTGGGCTTTCTTGTACAAATGATCTAATACATTAAGCTTTTCATAACATATTTAAGTGAACATGCTGTACCGTATGGCTACAAGCACTTTGTTTACCTACAGATGATTCACTAAAGCTGTTTTTTCACTACATGTTAATTTTCAGAGAAAGATAGAGAATCTTAAAGACTTAAATTTAATTTTCTATGTGATTTTGTTATCATTCAAATGCTTCAGTTTATAAATTTAAACCCTGTTACATCTAGAAGTTGAACAAACAAACCAACCCCCCAAAAAGCTTATAAAGAAAAACATGTTTTGACCATAAGGATGATTACAAAGACATTTAAATATTCACTCTGAAATGACTGATTTTTGTCTTCCAGGTCAGAATCATTTATTATGGTTCACTTTAGGAAATACCTTTATTATTGTCTTTGAGTATGTTTAATTAAAGTAAAAGCTGGAATGGAAAAGAATAATTTAAAAATCAGAGAGATTGTATTCCCTTTATGTCTCAGAGCTACATTACATATTCAGATTGCAGAAAGTGATAAAATACTGTTCAAACAGAAGTGATTTATTTCTACATTGCATAAACTTCGGTTGCAGTATCCCTAAAGTCCCTTTCCTCAGTCACATACTACTATGTGATATCATCACAAGTTATTTCTGTAATCATACAATTCCTCATAGACCCATGCCTTGCTGCAGAGCCAACAAAAGAAAATGTGTCACTTTATCTTTGGTAAAGATGTTAGACATATTAAGCTAATTCCTTACTGTGTTAGATACGGGTAGGCACTCTCTGTGAAACATGTGTCTGCAGTGGAACACTACCACACTGAAGGACTTGGATGCATCTGGGAAACAGAAAAATAATTTTATTTCAACAGGGCAATTAAACAAATGATACAGTGGCCACAGCAATGTATGCCCACATTCTATTATACATAGAGAAACGTCAAATAACATCTCTCAAAATAATTCCCAAATTATTCTGGCTTATTCATAGAAACCATTAAAAGTGAGGGTTTCAGGTAATGTGTGTCAGTGATGGAGTTACAAAACAATTTCATTCTGTGGTTTAAATGCTGTATACTTTTCCATCAGGAATTTTTCATCTCAATATATGTTACATGCTAAATTTGGGCAGTGAGAAGAGTAAACTACCACCAAACAATTCAGCTGCTTCAAAGAAAAGTTAGCAGAAAAATTCTTGCCACTACTGTGAAGAGAACCAGAATACTGTCAGTTCTAGAGCCTGCACTGCACGCCATGATCCTGAAATTTGGGAACAAGCTGCCTAGGTGCATGAGGTGGGTTTTCATTCCCACATGAATATTTAGCCAAATTAGAAACTTAAATACAACATTCACATATCTAAAGAATAATCACCTCACTTACGTGCATCATTCACATTCTACTTTGGCTCTTTTTTCCTCAACACACATACATAAAAGCACTAGCACATTCAACTCTGCAAGATTTTCCTCATCTGTATATTGCTACATGTGATCCCAGTATAGTTGTTTTTATGTATTTAAGTGAAAAATGGTAGAAACCAGATAAATTGAAAGTTATTCTATCAGACTATTAACACTTAGAAAACAAACAAATATCTGTACATATGCTTTGTCTTATATATTCTTGCTTTAACAGGCCACAACAGATATTCTCTTAGTAAAACTACTTCTTTTTAAGACATTCAACAACTACATTGATATTTCTGGACTATGGTTGCCATGAAGAATGTACATCCCAAAATAACATCCTGAATTTCTAGTTTCACAACTAACTTTAGAAGGTGTTTTAAAGCTAGTTGGTTTTAAGATGTTTCATGTGGTACTCATGACTGAAGCCAAGAACTCTCCGCAATTCAGACAAAAAGTACATTCCATAAAATTTTATAATCTACAAATTCAGTGTGAATAATCCAACAGAGATGGACAAGATTTGGTGGCAGAAGCTTAGTTCTGTGGTTCTAATAATCTTTGAGAATACATATATTGATGGAATTAAAAGTTGCCTTGAATTCTATGTATTCAAAACAGAAAATAAGGAAGTCAAAGTCTAATGAGAAAGAGTATCTGGGTTTATTGCAACAAAAAATGTTCAATTAGACTCCACTTCCATGTCAGAATTCAAAAGCAAGCTCTGCATAGGAGATTGAAATTTGTAATGATCACCAAGGGAGATTTTATGAATAAAAGCAAACAGCAGTTCCTCTTAAAATACTACTAAAAGAAAAAAATATATAACCTCTTCTTTTTTTTCTAGAAAAGCATCCTACCTGAAGGAAGTATTGGAGACAGACATGATTCACAGATATTCTCCTCTGAAAAACAAAACAGAAGAAAATTAAGCTTAACAAACTCCATGTTTACTTTTTTATAAAGCAGGCATGAACATACTGCTATTACAGAAATGGAGCTTGGTCTTAAAGCATTTAGTTAAGATGCTTAACAGAATCTATTAAAAATTGAAGAGCAATACTGAAGTAGCATTTCTAATAACAACATGATAAATATTTAGATCTGTTGATGGTAGAACTGCAGGATGGAGGCCCTTTAGGATCAGTGCTGAAGAGACAAAAGGCAAAGTGATAAAAGGAGCATGGGATGGCTGTTAAGTATGCAGCATTTTGGAGCAGCTCTGGCACTCTGTCCTGTCAGCTTTTGTCTCTTGCTATTTACAATCAGCTGGTGTGAATTACAGCATTGCTCATTAGCACCTTGCAAAATATTTTCAACTGTTTCAGACAACCTTCTTGTATCTTTTGCTTTGGTTGCAGATTATTACCGACTGTCCATGCTGCCACTAAACAGCATTTTCACCTTTACAGACAAACTGCAGGACACAATACATTACTGACTATGCAGAGATTGATCGAGAGAAACAGCTGCATGCGGAGTCTTGCAGTTTTTGAGGTACAAGTAGTTCCTTTGCAAAGGGGAAAAGCATTCATTACCCTACCACACTCTACAGATAAGGTAAAAAAAAGCAGGCTTTTGGTCAGCTTCCAAAACAGACAGTCAGGGGGTATTTAAATCAAGCAATTATCTTTAAAACCTTGAAATTTGTCATGTTTCCTCTGTACCCACCATCCACTAGAACACCCTTCATCTGGGTTCGATGCATTTTCTTCAATAAAGAAAGAGAATCAGCAACAAGTATCTTTTTGCAACCTTCCCGCAGCAAAATCTGTTGGTGCAAAGAACATAAAAGAGTGGTTGTTGAACGGATGGGTATATCAACTATCTTGACAAGTCACTAGTGTGTTTCTGCTGCCAAAGTGAGTGCAAGGAATGTTTAAAACTTTTCAAGGAATTATAAAGGAGGCAAAGCAGGAACCTTTTGTTGCCATCACCGCTACCTAAATGTAAAGCCTGCAATAAAAAAACCCAAACCCCCACAAAACAAAAACAAAAATCAAAATCAAGAAGTAAATTCTTTACAAAGATACTATTATCACAAATTATGAACATCTTTCAGTGTTAACAAATTACAACAGAGAGGAATTTTTACAGTGACCCTCAGAATTAATTTCCAAACAATTTCAAAACTTCTTCCTGTACCTTTCCTGTCTCCTTCAGAAAAGACATTTGATAATCATAAAACCTTAATAATCACTGCAATTCAAAATATATTTTGTTCAAACCTATATCCTGATGAGGTGTCATTTAATAAGCAATATTAAATGTCCATGCAACTAACCAAAGGTGCTAGTTCATTCCTCTTTAGCAAAAGTCTCAGCTCCCTTTTGACTTATTTGGTATTTTTCATTAGATTGACATGTCATTGCCTGAAATGGTTTTGACACACAGAAGAAGCAAGGGCATAAAAATTATGCAGAGCCTTATTTCACAATACTTAATGGAGCAAGCATGGAAATATGACAAACCCGAGTAAGTCTTTTGGAATTTTTTCTTTCTCCTCTCAAACTGATTTGTTTTCCAAGACAACAATTCCTTTGAAAAGTGCTTTCCAAAGATACTCACAGTCAACTATAATGTGACCAACACTACTAAAAGAGAGGTATAAAGAAGCAATGTTTATGCCTTTCTTCTGATCATTTGTATTACAGGAGATATTGAGCATTTTAAAGTAGTGCAAGATACAGGTAATGCAAATACCTATGAAGAAAAACAATAATAGATTTTACAGCCAGGTGAACACCGTCCAAAACTCTACCTTTTCACATACACATTCTGAAGTAATAAGGACACACTGCTAAGAATGATATGCAGATAAGACTGCAAATCTGAAGTACATTAAAAAAATTAACATTGAGTAACACTATGAGCATTTCGAATTGGGCATATCAACAGGTGAATGACACTTTTCCAGCATTAGAGAGACATTGAGCTATAAAACATTTCAGAGCACCAGCAACTGAATGCAGATCTACAAGACAAATACTTAGAGAATTACTCATTTCTATCTGTTGATAATCTCAGGAACAATCTGTCTATGTCCTTCCCTTGTCAACTTTATCCAAATGTAAAATTTTGTTCTAAATAAAGAAAAAATGTTGCTAGGTTTGAAAAAAGTTTGAAGAAACTTTTAGCAAAGACAACTGAATGAGAATGTGTTTCAGAAAGAGTGTTTACTTGATTCAAACTATTCTCAATCAACAAATTGTATTCCAAAAATAGTACATAACTTGGAGGGGATGAGGTCTTGGCTATATACTAGAGTCTCTGCTAAGTCATAAACCAATGAAACCTCCCCATGTTGAAGTAAAAGGAGTAAAACAAGCATAGAGTCATAGGATATCCTGATCTAGAAGAGTCCCACAACAATCATCAAGTCCAACTCCCTGTCCTACAGAGGACAGCACCAAGAATCACACTATGTGCCTGTGAACATTGTCCAAATGCTTCTTGAACTCTTGACAACTTTGGTGCTGTGACCATGTTAAATGAAAGCAGCAGAACAAAGATACAATGTGAAGATGGAAGTGTATCCTAGCATTTTTTTTAATTAAAATACAGTATAGTGATAAAAAAAAAATCATTAAAAAGATAGTAAAATGAAGAGGGAAACAACAGACATCACTTGTTCACTGGAAAACCTCAGTACTCTTTGATGCCTTAAACCCCAGGAGTAACAAAAATACCTGATAAAACATATCTCTTAAGAAATATGCAATTTCTCCCATTATTTAATCACCACTAAGACCTTTCCATACCACATTTAACAACTATCACACCTTATTTTGCTAGAAATGGAATACAGTAGGCAGCCATTATTATATAGAAGGAAAAATCAAAGTGCAGAATGTAAAATGGCTGTTTTCAAGGTAGTAAATCTCAACACTTCTGTTGAAAATTATCTGAAGATCTCAAAAATGTATAATTTAAGAGTTACAGAAAGCAAAGGAAATTTGGAGTCAAGAGACAGGGAGCTTCATTAAAAGGGGGAAGAAATAAGTCAACTGTGCGCCCTAAGGTTAAGCTGAACAAGTTAAAACTGAGATTGGGCATAAATCTGTGATGAAACCACTTTCCAAAAAGAAACAGAACTGAAGACTAAAATGTTTTATTTATCTTTTAAAAGCATGTAATTATGAGCTCAAGCAGGACAGTATCATGCACCTACAAAAAGAAGTTTTAGGCAGAAATAATATAATGCCTTTCATGAAATTAATGAAAACTGCTAAAACCAAAACAGTCACTGAAAAAAAAAAAAAAGTTTTCTGGCTATATTAGGGAATATATTAGGCATAAACCATTCCATTTGATTAAAACAATCTTGATTTACAAATGCCTAACTATCTTTCAAGAAAAGCACTGCAGTATGCAGTTAATTTGAAATGGTATACTCAAAGCTCTGGGAATAAATTCAGTCCTTGATTCATATTAAACCACAAACAAGTCCAAATTTCCAAGGCCAGTTAACCAAATTCTTTCAAATAGTATCACTACCACAATTAAAAACACATTATTTTTAGTCTTTACAGCCAAAAGGCTCATGTCCCCCATGCAAGCTGCCACCTGCCCTCCAAGTGCCTCCAAAGCACCTGAACAGCATTTTTAGTTACATTCAGGATCATAACCTAACTATTTTCCCTGGCACTGTTTCAAGCAGCATTTGATTGGATTATCATGGGGTTCTGCTAGTTCATAAACTCTATTATGAATGGATAGATGTGAATTCTGTGAATGGATCAGTGTCTGTTACCCATCAGAGTTACTGCAGGTTCAATCAAAGTGCAAACTAGTAAGTCAATGATTGAGTAAAAAGACTAATCCACAAAATCCAGAAGTACTACATCTAAACAAATTGCTTTTGTATTTTAAAGCTATGGGAAAAGGAGTCTTAGAATACCAACATCTTTCAAAGATTTATTCTAACAAATGACTAGGAAGGGTAAAAAATAAAGCATTTTCTTCTAAAACAAGGGAGGTATTTAAGCCTCTTCCAATACCACAAGCATTTCCTACATTTCATTTAGATAAAAACCAAAGCTAAAAAGACGCCTATTTCATACATTTGGAAAGCATAACAGGCTTACAATTAAAGCACAAGTCTACAAATAAGGAGATTTTACTACCAGCCTTCTTCGGGAGTTATGTGTGATTGAACGCTTTAGAAACCTGGAGAATGGTGATTTATTTGCACTTTAAAAAAGCACTAGGAATGTGTAATTTCTAATAAGTAAGCAGGTTTCTCTTTAAGCCAACATGTCTAATTTAGCTACAAATTTATGACAGCAACAAAGTAGATTTCAGAATGTTATAAATAAAAAGCTAGACTTGCCAATACATCAAGCAGTATTGCCAATTTATTAATTTGTTCAATAAAAGAATGAGTAATGATAGCGCTGGGTGCGCAGGGGTGTCTGCCCCAAGCAATCCACGGATTCTGCTCTCCAACAGTAGTCTCTTATACCATTCTAGGCACTTCATTTCCCCAGATTTTCAGTATTTTCTAGTTGCTTTTCTTTATAATCAGCAGTTGTGGTTTTTGAACATCTGTTGGGAAGGTGGTCTGAGATGGTCTTCTGATGTCTCTCCAGCCCCTATTCTTCTTTTTAAAATATCTTTTTCCACTAGCATTATTTTTGGTTATACAAATTGCTTAAGCAAACATATATATTCTTTTAGCCAGCATACATTTTACAAGCCTCCTCTCAGTCATTACACAACCTAAAGCCAGCCTGTCTCAATAAATATCTTTGTAGGGCCCCTCTCAGTTATTACAAAACCCAAAGTCAGCATGTTTCAATATGTCTTTGTAGAGCCTCTCAGCTTATGTTGGTCCTACTTCCCCTTGTTAAGTGATTACAAATTCTTCCATACTCAAACCCAATTTATAACTTGTACAAAGAATAGTTTGAAACTTATACTACAAGGTAGTTTAAAGCTTATATTAATTACTTAGAAACAATTACAATTTTGTTAAAACAAACTGTTAGCTAAAAGCCTACTGTTGTATAGTTGTCTTGTTAAACCCCACTTCCATGCCTTACTTAGCCGATTTTTTAAAACTCTTTTTTATAATAATCCCATGGTCTCCACATTGCCCGCAAACACACACACAGGTGGGTGTGATTTGATTGAAATGAATCACAACCTGATTTCTCACAAGAAGCAGTAAAAAAGCTTCAGACTACACTTTATTTGATAAATGCTCCCATTAAAATTCAAAGAACTATTAACTTTGTCCTTGTTGTCTATGTCTCCATAACTTTGTTGTTTGTTAATGTTCCTGTGTATAAACACTAAAATCAGCATTATTTCAGCAGTAAATAAACTTTTATCACTACGATCAAACAGTGTAATTTGATTATGCGCTATGGTTTTAATACATTAACGCAAATGATCACAAAGAGAAAACACCAAAATAAATTATCCTCAGGGGTGAAAAAAAACCCCAAAAAATCACTTCAATATTTAATCCCAATTAAAAAAAAACACTTAAATACTTCCCTGCTTAGGGGAATAGTCAGGAGTGTGCTCAGTTTTAAGCTCATGGCAGAATTGAATTTCCTGAAGTTGGAAAATAAAAATGGGTGTTCTGGAAGGCAGGTTAATAGAACCCTACTGTAAAGCAGAGCTGTAATGTCTGAGCAAAAAGCAAACTAGTAGTATTTACTTGTGGGATATGGGGTTGTAATTGTTAAAGTTGTTACGGCTAATCTTCACCAGAAGGTCCTGTAGGAAGGCACAGCTGCAGGCTGGACAGCTGGAGGTCAGTACGAGGGTGAGAGAGAGTTCTGACTCATGGACAGCACACTGCAGCTGAGCCAGCCAATGGGTGCCCTTCTTCTGTTAAGTTTTGGTTTTGTCTGGTTGAGATTAAAGGTATAAAAGGGGGGTGATTTCTACAATAAAGTGATCTCCTTCAGATGCATAAGGAGGTCTGTGTCTCTTGTTCCCCAATGCTTACTTACTTGAAATAGTTGTGTAAGAAAAAAGTTGTATGGGATCTTTGTTTTATTTTCGCCCAGAACAGTATCTAATTCTGCTTTAGTGCTATGCTTTGTTAGTTGGCAGTGATCAGATTTCAAAGGTTAACCACAAAGCTGAGGTGAGCTCCCAGCAGCATACCAAACACTGGCAGTAGTTCATCTAGTGGGTGGCCACTTTCTAAAGTGAAGCAATCAGTCTGCAATCTGCCAACATTTATAAAAATTATTCAAGGAAGAGTCCATATTAGAAAAAAAATTACAAAAAAATTTGCATTAGTAGGTTTTCTTGTTGGATTCTCTAATGCATACTGTGAGTCACATATACCTTTGCAGCCTCTCAGTTTGATTTACTTGGTTTTGGTGGAATGGAAAGGACTGTTTTCAAATAGACAAAGTCTGTCAAAGGCACTGGTTTTAACTCCTACCCATATTTCACATTGCACCTAAGTAATGAAAACTGGAAACTCAAGAGCATAATAGAAAATTTGCATTTGCATGCTTACATAGGCATAAAACAATATTATCAAGGCTTGCAAAAGGTGCCAACAGTTAAACAATATAACGGCACAGCGGTAACATCTTTTGGGAAACCACCGTTATGAAAAGACCAGCACAGTTTTTGTGTTAGGCAGTGACTTGCAAGTCAAGCAGAAGGTTCTCTTTTCACCTGCGCTCCTCCTTCATGGATCTTAGCACAAGATTCTTTTTGCCTTTGAAAATGAGAACAATAAAACTTACATGCCTACAGAGCTCGAGATCCAAAAACATGAAGATACAGAAAATCCTAGCCAATGAAATTTGTATTTCTGAGTGAGTTCAAAATGTCCGGTATGTTTCATGCTACACATTAGGAGGTTTCTACCAGAAGCCAGAGTTGTGCTAGGCCAGGATAAATGCCATTGACTTACCAGCATGAACCTACACAACACGTGCAGAGATATGATGAGGCATCATACAAACACACCAAAGACTAGTTTTAAAACAGCTAATGAGGCAGCAATAATGGTTCTGCTAGGGATTAATTGCCCTCAGCAAGGAGAGGCTGCTTAGACATTCACCCATAGTCCCAGGCATGACCTGAACCACACACTGAATGCAAAAACAGTCCCTCTATAAAATTTCAGCCCACCAATTGGCTACTTTGGCGAGTGTACAAGATCAGCAATAAAATATTTAAATTTCAATGTAGATATTACCATCTGTTCATAAACAGTGCACTTCACATTGCCAGGAACACTTAAGGAACATATTTTAAACTGTAACTTACATTTCTCTAATGAAATATTGCCTTTTTTTGGGCTGTACTTTTTTATCATACAAGCAAGCCAAGCACAAATTTTATTAAGCTTCCCTAATTTCTATTACCCCTATGAAATCTAAATTTTAGCCCTAGAGCTATCCAACTATGCTTCAAAATCAATTAATTTCAAATCATGAATCATGTCAATGCTATCAGTAAATTATTTAAGATATCATTCTCAAGGTTAAATTATACTTTTAATCAAAAAGTACTTCTGTTAAAAGGTATTTGAAGAAAAAATTATACCTCCATCCCCAAAATATGACCGAATTACGTAATCAGCTTTGTCTGAAGCCATGCAAGGTACTCTGTATATGTGTAAAGCTGAAACTATGCTTACAGGACTTTCTCAGTATGCCTGCAAACACAAAAATATTATATTTTGATTTCATGAGAATCCAGGAACAGGATGATCAATGGTGGTACTGCCAGCAGCAAGATTAACTGATTTTAAAAGTTCATCTTCCTTCAGTTAGTATGACACTTAATATATGACTATAACACCCAATGAATGTTTCAGTGAGGGCATGTTGCATTCTGACTCCATTCTGCCTCTGCTTTCACGTGAAACAGAATGAAAAGTACTGGTCATGAAACTTTCAAATACTGGACAGTTTTGCAGTGTAAAATAGCCTGAATTACTCAAGATGCTTCCAGTTCTACTTACCCACCAGGCTTATGACAGTATGGAAGACATTTAGAAGGGCTAAAGACATCAAGTAATCCTGGCAAATTTCCACTATTTCTGTCATAGTTTTGTATCAGCCCATAGTGTCCATGACCAATGACTGAACAAATCACAATAGCAATTTCTTGTACTGTTCAGTAACCAATAGGGTTTGCTGCCTCTCTGAAAATTAATATCCCATGATGAGTGCAACATATACCTGCAAGTTGTAGTCCTGAAGAATTTTCACTAGTGAGTCTCTCAAATTAGGAATCTCCATGCCTTCCTTAATGCGGTGGATCAAAAGAATAGGATCAACATGGGTTCCAATATTGTTCAACAAACCAGTAATAAAAGCTGTGAAAACCAAGAGGCAAATAAAGTAAGAAAAACGATCCAGCAAAGACCTGATTAAGGGATACTAGGGGATAATCTACAAGCTTTGGCTTATTCCTTGACAGTTCTCAACTAAATGAAAACACTAAGTCTCTTTTACAGTTTTTGTATGTTACTTACAGCTGTACTTACTTGAATACAAGCCTTTGGGAAAGTGAGGAAAATACAGTTTGGCAATTTACAGAACTTCCAGCGTATTCAGCAAAGTGGTAACTGAGTCTCCAGCACAAACTCACAAGTAAATAATGCATTTTTGATTCAATAAAAAGAGCATTCAAGCAAATAGAGTGAAAAAAAACACCTACTTTATGTGGTAATTCCATTCCCAGTTCCAGGGTTTAAAACCAAATTTTGAATCACCTAACCTGATTTCAATGTGTTTCTAAACATTGGTGAGAGTGACACCATAGAAGTCTTCTGCTTTTTGAAGAGCAGCTGGCTAAAAAACCCACTAGTATGATGACTCAAGGCTGTGTTTTTTCTTCAACCCCCACAACTGCGGAGTATCACTAGAGTTGCTCTGCATATAGGCAGAAACTGTAACATAGACAAACTGAGAGACTTCTGTGTGTTTTGAATTACTTTTGCTCTAAAGATGTCACTGACTGTAGCATCACTTTTAGTAATGCGTTCAAGTAAGGGTAATTTGAAAATGCCATTCTTTTCGAGGATTAACAGATCCTGGTCACTTCTTCCTGTTGAAATTAGCAGCTGAGGGATGAAAAGATATGTATTCTGACATTGATTCTACAAGACTCTTAATCCCCAAGAAAAGATGTCCCAAGAGAGACTTTAAAGTCTTGATTTAAGGCCCCAGAAGAGGCTGCAAAAACTAATGGAGAAGATACTTTTAATCATTCGAACTTATTTGAATCTGCCTCCTTGACAATACTGATGCTTACGTTTCTGAGTCCATCTAACCTTCTAACTTGAAGCAGCTACTCATATAATGAATGGAAGGTAAAATGCACTCATTATTACCAATCCTACTTTTGTAAGACAGAAACAAAATAATGGTTTTACTGAGGGGAAGAAAGGTGTAGGCTATTCATTTTCAGAATCTGGAACAGAAGCAGTTTGTAATAACATAGTATGAAAAATCCTCATCAAGGTTGCAGACTGTGTTTTGAGACTGTCTAAAAATAAAGTCTCATTCTGCTAATCTAAAAGCATTACTGTCCCCCTGATTTGTCATTAAGGACATAATTATGCAGAGCTTATTCAATGTTAAGCTTTCAAGTATTCATTGTGTAGCATATCCTCACACTGCCTTACTGCAAGTTTTTATGCACAGTAGGACCACTGTGTAATGCTTCACAAACCAGAACACTTCCCTGACCATACATAAATGCCTTCTCTAACATAAATGTGAATAATTCAATCCTTTAATTGCAATAGCATTCCACACATGCAAGGCTTTCCAGAAACTATCCCACTTACGTGGTTTGTCAATAGAATATAAAATGAGATCTTCCCAAAGTTCTCCATCATCTTGTTCCTTGGCAAATTCAATAGCTTTATCTACATCTTGCAATTCTTCCATTATCATCTTCAAGGCACTGCGGCTATTACCCATTCTGCCTGGAAGGAAAAATAAGAGATTATAAATGCTAATTGCTCATCAGTGTTCAGTGCTCTTTCAGTAAAAATTTTGTAAGTGTGAAGTTCACTCCAACTAATTCAACTAAGACCAAATCTAGTCTATTCAGATGTAGAAATGCATATCAGTATAACCTGAACAAGTGCTTGGAGCAGTTTGCTGGACTGGGACCTGGAGGCTTTCTCAAGGATGTGTTGGGTTATATCTGGGGTTCTGAACTGCAGCAACATCTAACATGAGGGGGAGTATGTGCATGTGTATGGATGCAAACTATAACATGAAATACCAGCTTCAAGGGCCTACATGAGCCCTCTTAATTTGCAGTAAGTATAGTGCAGCTTACATCCATGAAAAACAAGAGAAAACAGGAAGAAGCAGCAGAAATTATGAACTATTCTTTGAAAAAATTCATTAGTAAAGCCTATTCTCCACTGAAATAATCCAAAAAATATTCTTCTTACTGAACCACAGATTGTTTTAAAAAATGCTTATGATTCTGTTCACGACTAATACATAAACATACATATAAATTTTCCAATGCCTCTCATTCAGAGGTAGAATTCTAGCCTAGCTGAATTCTAGTTAATTTACAACTAATTTTACAGGGAAAAAAAAAAGATAGAAAGCAATATAAACAAATCTTTCATCTCAGCATAAGATAATATTAAGCTTCTGAGATGTACTCAGAATAAAACATTTTAATTTCTCCTCTCTTTTCAAAACCAACAGTATAACTCTTCTCTTGGAGATCATATCAAAAATACCTCCCTGCCCAACTTGCTCCCCATAGGCTCTGCAACACTTCCAGAACCCCAGAAGAACACCAGGTATAAAACACAGTAACACAATATATGAAGTTGAGACATCATATCCATCCAGTGCTTTGTTTTATTTTCTGTATCATGTTATTTGGTTTAGATATTAGACAATATATTTTCACTCCAAAAATTTTATTACAAGTTTAAAAGTGTTGTAATTGATCACAGTTATTTATTCTGAGTTACTTACTCAGAAGATAGACTGTCTCTTCTACAAAGCTCCTCTGCTGGCAGATCTCAAGAGCCTTGAATGTAAGGGAAGAGAGGAGGGAAGAGAATACAGGAAACCATGCAACATGAAATTTCATTGATCACAAATGCTGCAAGAAGCTTTAAGTGATTTTTCCATAAAGATACATTTTTCATTTTGACAGGAACATTAATAAGCACTGCCAAGTCCTCTGGCCTTAATTAAGAAGAGAAACTCTGTGACTTCCATTATCCTCTTTAAAATTTTTCTCTGAGAGTGAATAAATCTGGGGACAGAACAGGTATTTCAGTCTGGACTATGTCAATCTCTGCCTTAATTCTACTGGCAACTTCTTTATTCTGCCTCCAAAAACTGGTTAATACAAAACATTAAGGTTATTGGTTATCAAGACTTGCTTCCTGTGGGTGGACTTAAATGGCCTCTAGTGATGGAAGTCTGCTTGACATTCATTAATAACACAAGGCTGAAAATCTCCTCAGGGTAACAAGAATGGTTTCAGGAGAGATAGTGTCCTCCAAATTTTGTATCAAGAAGACAATGCAAAATAACAAATATGAAAGAATATGGAGGAAGCATTTCTTGTAAATTTGGTTTAAAGACCTGAGGGCTAAGTCTCTTTACAATCTACAGAATCTGTGTGTAGTTGGAAACCAATTATCAAAACAATTATCAAAACTACTAAACTGATTACCAACGAGTTTGTAGTAACAGGAAATTGGCAGGGCTGGTATGCTACAAACAATGCCACGGCTGTTTCCAATTTGTAAAGAGAAAGCAAACTCAAGAATCATAGCATTCCTGTAAAGACAACTGTTCACCAACTTTCACACTTGGAAGTCAAAACTTTAAATACATAAAGTATAGCTACAATGAAAGATGATGTAGGAATTAACTCTTCCTTCAAATTCTCATTATTTCAGAAGGGTTACTATGACAATTAGAGATACGGACAACAAATTTTGGGCCAGGTGTAAGTGAATTACCAACCAGATACTTCAGGTGAATGAAGATATGAATAATACTAGTAAGTTATATACACAGCTGACAGCCTTCTTTTCCCTCTTCCCTTAAAAGGTAAACTACAAAGCACCAGGTATTCAGTAGATCTAGCTGCTGCCATTTCCTGATTGTCATGCTCCCTCTAGAGGAAAACATGGAACATTGCTACTTCTCTTCCAGCTCATTTTTAAAATGTTTGCTAAACTGCACTTGAATAAAAGTGGCTTACTTCTAGAGACCACAAATTATTTCTTCTTGATGAGTTTATAATTTTATAAGAGCAATAATAACAGTGGATGTTTTCAAACAGCAATTGGTTTTTGCTATTTATATACCATGTCGGAACCTGCTTAACAGGAACTGAAAATAGAGGTAACTGGGAAATTCTTTGTCCCCTCTTCATTTTCTTAGAACAAGGATCTGTATGTCACAAGAAGTGCTACTATACGACATGCATGGTAAGAAGTGTAATTACAGAATTAGTAGTAATTTCTTTTCCTTTCTTCCTTAACTTCTTACTGAAAGATGTTAATATTTTAATATTAAGGTTAGAATGACACATTTTTTCTGACATTCTTCTCTCTTGACTTGGGTGATTACTGCACCACACTTCCAGAAGCTGATGGGTCTCTAACCTAGTCTTGCTCGTATGTTGTAGCTACACATCAAATGTGAATTCAGAACTTCCACATTAAAAATACCCATCAATTCCTGCTCTGTGAGCTGAGAGAAGGAAGTCTCAGGTGTCATCAGCTCTGCAAACCAAACTGCAGGCGATGGTCACAAACTCAAAGGATCCCTCATATTGGCAGTAAAGGGCAGTACCAGACACAGCTTGAAATTCACAAGACTAAAAGCTGCAGACAACACGTAAAAATCAAGGACCTTGGCTTAGATTTTTGGGGCTTACCTTCTCCAGTGGGCAGTGCATGCTGTCTCTGAGAAATGGAAGTAAGTTTGGTCGATCATATTCAGCATAAAGGCTGATCTGTTTCTCATGATATCGTTGGCCTTTATGGTGGTCTCTTTTGAAAAGCTTGTGTAAATACTAGGAATCAAAAAAGAATCAGAATTCAAACTTACTTATTCAATATTATTAATGGAATAATAGAAATTCCTGAGTTGGAAGGGAACCACACAGATAATCAAATTCCAACTCCTGGCCCTGCACAGGACAGCCCCAGGAATCACACCATGTTCTGAAAGCATTGTCCAAATGCTTCTTCAACTCAGACAGGCTTGATGCTGTGACCACTTCCCTTGAGTGGAAGCCTGTTCCAGTACGCAGCCACTCCAGTGGGCAAAGCCTTTCCTAATACCTAACCTAAACCTCCCCTGACACAGCTTCATGCTATTCCCTTGGGTCCTGTCACAGGTCACCAGAGAAGAGATCAGTGCCTGCCCTGATGCTTCCTTGTGAAGAAGATGCAAATAGCTACAAGGACTCCCCTCAGTTTCTTCTTTTCCAGGCCGAAGAAAACCAAGTGACCTCAGCTGCTTATTGTATAGCTTCCCCTCTAGACCATCCACCATCTTTGTTGCCTTCCTCTGTATACATCCCTTCTTTAAACTGACAGTATGTCAGTTGCCTTTGCAAAGCTCTTGGTCTGCGGACTGCACTTTTCATAGATCTGCTTCCCATAATCAGATCTCTAA
The DNA here is from genome assembly GCA_013401135.1 of Cettia cetti. Classification (NCBI taxonomy): domain Eukaryota; kingdom Metazoa; phylum Chordata; class Aves; order Passeriformes; family Sylviidae; genus Cettia; species Cettia cetti. The sequence continues at coordinate 23,653 of VZUI01061224.1, forward strand.
CCTGTGGATGCTGAAAGCTGGTCAGAAGAGAAAGTCAGATAGACTTTCCCAGGAACTGCTCTGGGGGAACTATGAGAAGACATTCCAAACAATTTCTAATCTTTGCATCTGCTGCTTTTCCAACTTGCTTACTTGCAGAGATGTTTAAGAAGAGGTGTTGGCTTGAATGACCAAACATGTTCAGTGTATTGGAACAGTGTATAAAAAAGATTTGCTTTCTAATAAACACTGCTATATGCCCTCCAAGAAGATTTGGAGTATGATATCATTATTTGCCATCCCAACTACATATGGTGACGTCCGACGTTCTTGCAGCCACGACTGAAGAACCAAAGTCTCCTCAGCATCCCCTTGAGAGGTATGGAGTGTTTTCATGTGTGCCCCTGGAGGGCTACTGGTTTCTGCAACCCCAGGTAGTAGAACCAGCCGTGAGCTAGTAGGCATGGTGCCCAGCAAAGCTGGTGTTTGCATTCTGGAAGCAAACAACTGCCTTAAGGCGGGCCATTGGGACAGGTTTTCCAAACTGGGGAACCAGCCCTCTACAGAGGACTGATCGTGCCTTCTGTGAAGGCTTTGGCCAGCAGCTGGAAATTGCCATGTGCTCCTCCTCCTCCTTTCTCTGCATGGCAAATGGCTGCGGAAGGGTCTTAACTTCATCAGAGACCACAGATGATGCGTACCCTGAGCCTGCCTGGAGCCAGCCTGCCTCAGATCCAGCTCCACGGTGTAATCAACTCAGGCGCTGATGTTACGGTCATATCCTTCTCTGCATGGTCTCCGGTGTGGCCTTTGGCTATGGCAGGATTGGCCATTGCAGGGCTGGGAGGTGAAACACAGACCTTTGTAAGTCCATGGTCTGTGTTGGTGAAAAGTGCAGAGGGACAGGGCCGCTGCAGTTTCATTCAGCCTCTGGGGGCGGGATGTGCTGGGGGGAGGTGGAGGTGCTGCCGGCCAGAGAAGGCTGCGGAGACCGGGGGGTTCACCTTGTGAGTGCCTTATGCTTTTAAACCTTTCCTATATCTGTTTTAATTCCTAGGGTTTAATTTTACTGTGCTTTGTTTTTCCCCTCTGCAGGAGTTTGAGGGTAGGGGGAGACACAGATGCAACAGCCCCAAGAAGGCCGCAAATAGAGGCTCCCAGCATCCTCTGCTTCACAGAGGCAGCGGGCAGGCAGCTGCAGGGGTGGGGCTGAGGGGACGACTTGAGTTTTGCTCAGTTTTCCCCTGTGCCTGCAGCCCCCCACCCTCAGGACAGCTTTGTTTTATGTTTTGTTAAAAGATCCTTGTTTAAATCTTAAGGTATAGTAATTCTTTTTAGAGATAAGATGGCAGCTTCGGTTCTGCTCCACTTCCCCCTTCTCCCCTCTTTTGTCATCTTCTCGGGCATCTCTAGTTAATAGAGGCAAAAAATCCTTCTTCGTTAAGTTTTATCTATATTAACTGCTGTTTCATTTGAAATTATTCTACATTTTAAATACCTGTTTGTGCATGGAAGGATGTGCAGCTTGTTCCATTTTCACAAATAACACAGAAGAATTAGTAATAATTCTACATCACAGCTGTCATTGGTTGTGCATTAGTTTAGTGTTTTTCTGAGTTCCATTATAAGGTCCTAAGTATATGGCTGTTTAGAAAGTGTTATCTCAGCTTTCTAAGATAGTTGCTACTGACATATTGATTACATGATGTGAATGTGTTAATTTTCTATATTTATAGTTGACTTCTTATATGTTTTAACATCTCTTTCTGTAATTGTCTAAAAGGTATGTATCATTTCAGGATCCTTCCTTATGTTCTTTAGTTGCTTAAGCATTTCATAACTACTATTGTTAAGAGCTTTGTTTTAAAAATATATTAAGAGACATCACTCTAGTATAAAGCCAGGGTCCTGGCCACACTTTGACTATAACTACATGGGATGTTTTTACCAACAAACCCAGATGTTTTCTGTACCAAAAACTAGATACAAGCCACTTAGGTTTGACAACTTGACCTTATACATATGACAGCTGAACCAATTTTTGGAGTGAACCTAGATACCTTGCCTGGGAATAGATGTCTGGGTCCTCACTGAAAAGAGGTTTATCAGCTTTTTGCAGTTTCTGGGCTGATGGTACAGTGTTTAGTGCTGGATAATCATTTGAATTCATATGTGCTGTTGATTGTCTCTATTATTTGACTAATTTCTGATTACCGTAACGTTTGTTTCCTACATGTGCTATTTTGCCTTGATATTTTATCCTGTGCATAACCACAGACATACATCTCATTTTTAAAAAATAAATAAAAAAGGGAAATTTAGTGCCCTAAGAATGTTTGAATAATACAAGATGTATATTAGAATTTTAGACAATAGATAATTCTGAATAATGCAACATTTATACTAGAAATTTGAAAAAAGGATTATCAAATCTAAATTTCAATTTCGTAACAATAGTAAAGCCTAACTGATTTATTAACTTAAGGAGAAGAGATGCCTGTGTTTTATCATCAGCAGGTTCAGAGTGATCACCTTTGTTGCCAGAACAAGATCAGGAGAAGGACTGCCAAGACAGTTATACTGGAAAACACAGGGACAATTTGACCACAAAAGCCCGATGTTAACATCATACTGTTGCGTTTCTACTAATCTTCTTCAGTTGTTCCTTGTTTCAGGACTCAAGAAGACATCCAGTGATGGCAAAAGATCAGCATCTTCAGCTGATGGACCTTTTTCTAAGTTTCAATTATTTGGACTTTAAAGCAAGAGACATCTATCTAAATTTTTCAAAAAGGGTGTAATTATACCTCTGCATGTAATAGCTCATGTGCCTTTGGTGTGCCTTTGTAGACACCAAAGGATGTGGATTTAATTTGTGGTGATTGGGATAATGCAGACTTTTGGGAATCTAGTTCTATTATTTATGCATTCTCTTTAGTATTCTCTTCAGCCCTGAGCTGGTTGCAGCTCAAGCTCAACTTACATTATCGAGTAGATCCCTGCATTGATATCACTGTTTTCATCACTTTTTTCATTACCAGTCCAGATTTTCATCCTACGGGTATCATTGGACAGTTGAGTGAATAATGGTATAATCCTTTGCACATTTTGGAACAGTCTCTTGTCCCATCGGCCGACAAGGGCAGCACCCACATTGTTTGAATTGCAAATATAGTTGAGTGCTGGTGCAGAGACCTGCCGTCTTCACTGACAGTTCAGGAAGAACAGGGAAAGCCATTGTTACTTGAATGAATGAATCTGAGTGGCAAGTGCTAGCAGGCTACAAGTCAGGCTCAGCTCAATTGGTTGAACTGAGGGCTGTTGCCATTGCATTCCAGAGATTTCCTCAGATACCCCTAAAATTGGGTCACTGGCTCTGCTTATGTAGCAGACATAGCCATATGTTTGGTTTGTTTGCTTCTAAAAGAGGTCAATGATGTGGTTTTATTTCAGTTGTTGAGGGCTTTGTGGTGTGCGGTTCAGGCCTGAGTTTATCTATATTGCATCCTGCGCATTTGGAGTCGTACCAGTTTACCAGGTGTCATAACAGAAGGTAATGCAAGGGCTGACAGGTTCGCTGATCCTGCATGGGTAGCACCCCAGCCTGAAAAAATTGTACAGGCCAAAGCATTGCGTGATTTTCCATCAAAGTGCATATCCTCTGCGGAAGCAGTTTCAGTTAACACCGAGGCTCGTGATGTGGTCAGTTCTTGAGCTGTCATGGACTTGCTGCACCTTTACCAGCAGGGGTGGACCCCAGAGGCCTAAAAGCCTTGCAGCTTTACCAAATGGATGTCAGTCCTGTTGCTGAATTTGGCTGATTTGAGTATGTGCGCGTGTTTAGTAACGCCTTCTCCTCTGCTATATGGGCATCTGTTCATGCTGGAGAGGGGAGTTGTGATGTTATTGCCCATTGGAAACCAGCTTTTGCAATCTTTAGGTATACCTTCTTCTGTGAAAACTGATAATGGTTCTGCCTACGTCTTGCAGAAGACATGGCCATTTTATGTTTATGGGGAGTTGTCTTGGGTTATGGAACCAAAAAAATGTGCATTCTATTTCATCTGTTGAAAGCAGTTGGGGAAATGTGGGGGTTTTTTGTTGGTTTTTTTTTTTTCTTTATCTCTTGTAACTGTGGGGGGAGGGGGGAAGATGCTTTCTGATAATGGTCCAGCTGTTAAAACAGATATCCACGGGGGATATCTGCTGATAATGGGCCATTAAGGCTCACCAATGACATGACACATTACAGAATCCCACTGGAGATGGAGGGCTCCGGAGTTCCTACCTAGATAAAAACAGAGACTGAGGAACACCAGACATCCTGTTCTCCACTGGATTCTCTGGAGGAGAACGGGACCCATCTTGCCATCACTGGACTTTTCTACGGGATCATCTCTACTCCACAGAACCTTATCTGTTACTCCAGGAGGATTCATCTGGACTGCTTCTAACACCCTGACCAACAGAGTGTCAGGTCATGTCGCTGACTCCATTCAGATTTTTCTAGGTCTTTTTGTGTTTGTTTGGTTTGTTTTCTTGTCTTTCTATACTACTACATTTGTATTTTTTAAAAATATTTCAAGGAAAAGAACTGCAATCTCTATTCCCAAAGCTTTGCCTGAAAGCCCTTAATTGCAAAATTATAGTAATATGGAGGGAGGGGGGTTTACATTCTCCATTCCAAGGAAAACTCCAGCTTTCCTTGGCGGATACCTGTCTCCTGAAACCAAGACAGGAGTATTGCACGAATTTGGTATTCCACATTCTTCACCTGGTCAAACCAGTGTTGAACACGCTCACGGAACTTTAAAGTGTGTTCTAAAAACAAAAAGTGGGAATGCCTGGAGAAATCCCGCACAGCTGATTGGGTAATGCTCTGTATACAACTGATCATCTTGCAGTGCCGCAGAATTCAAATAACCCTATCATTTCAAATTACTCTCCTTTGTTGCAATCTTCAGGCAAGATGCACCTGCCTCAAACAAAAGTCCAGGTATGCGATCTAACCACTAAAAGTGGGAGGACTGGTGTGGGCTTATTGTTTGGCGTCATGGGTATGCACACATTTCCACAGATATTGGGGGTGCAGTGGACACCTGCAAGGTGCATTCGCCCTGACTTGTGACACCAGGGGCAGGGTGTGGCCAGCAGGTGGCCTTCGAGTGGTGATTGGGATGCTGATTGTCAGTCAAATGGTCTCTCTGCAAGTGGAGAGTGAGCGTCCTCTTTCTTCTTTTGCTCCTGGGGCGGTGGGTGTTGATGGATTAGACTGCCAGTTCTTCGAGCAGACTAACAATGTTTTGTTTACTGTATTAGAATTAGTCTGATTTCTTGCAAGGATGAACTTGACTTATGTTGGTACATGAGTACAAGCAAGACTTGATGTTGATACACGAAGAATTCAGTAGCATGTGCTAGAGAATCTCCCTGATCATTCTAAGTCAGTGTCTGATTGAGGTTCTGTCTAGTAAATGGCAAATTACTAAAGGGACCTCTTATGCCATGTTTGCTCTCTTTCCTATGAAGGGCCCTGCGGAAAATAACAAACGCTGCCTTCTGCCTTAAAACAAAAAGGGAGAATTGTGGAATCTGAGCCTTATCTGTAACCAGCAGCAAGTTAAACTTCCCTCTCTAATACAGGCAAGCCCACAATTACACATTATGTGGAGTCACACACGTACTTCACTGACAGCATGTTCAAAGACGAGCTTTTTGAATAGCAGTGTGGAGCCACAGCCTTACAGTGATACTATAATTCTGTACAAACAAGAACAATTCAACAGTGTGTGGAAGTTACAGCTCCAGAAAGACATGCAATTCAGTTTCTGTATGGATCAGCAAAACATATTTTAGAGCTGCACCCACCAACCAACCTCATTTTTGGGTAAGGAAAAAGGAGGAATAAAAGCAAGAAGTAATTGACCAGAAAAGACAAGTGTCTACAATGTAGTGCAAAGGAGATGTTAATAAGCATGCATATTATCAAATTCTCACAGGTACACATTTCAAGATCATTTATCTACTGTGAAGATGCTATGGCCATGCTCAAGAGAAAATTGGCAGAAGCAGCTGCTTCGCCTCTGATGATTTCTGACATCTCTGTGTCAGGTATCATTATCGGGATGGCTCATGTAACGACATGTAGACTCCAATCTTCTTGGAGGGCATATAGCAAAGACTATTGAGAGAAAGACCTTTTATACAGAATTATGATACAACGAATAGGATAGGTCGTTTAGAGCCTACATCTCTTTGTAAACATCTTTGCCAGTAAACAAGTTGGAAAACACCAGGTGTCAGGAAGAAGCTAGCTACAGGGATTGTTTACAGGGTTTGTTTTGGGTTCCTCCTTACGATTTCCCAGGCAAGAATGAGAGTGTTGTGTGCATAACATTCTCACAGGCTTCAAGCCACTGCCTGGAGCCTAAAAATCTATTTTCTGACCACAGTCGGTCCCCACAGTCAGGTGCACTTTGACAAGATAAACACACCTGTAAAAGTTATTTCCAGCCAAGAGTTTATTCAGCTCAACTTGAAATCAACAGAATACAGGAATACTTACCACATGCTGTAACTCAGGCCTGTTTTCTAATTCTTCGACAACTCTGTCAATCTGGAAGAAAACAAACCTGTGGTAAGCATCACATTTACAAGACTGAAAGGACAGGTAATAAAAGCTAGCATTGAACTGCCATGGCATGAACTTGTTATACTCACAGAAATTTTATCTTCATTATCCAAAAGCATGTCTACAGCTTTCTACAACAGAGAGAGAAAACTCATGTGGAAACCGGTACACATATTTTCTCACACTCTATATAGTATTATGCTTATTCACTGATGGTTGTCAGATGCCTATTGCAGACCTACTCTTTACAGCAACAGAAATTCAGACAACAATTTATGTAACACCAGCATACCCTGACAGCACAGCATTGCAGTATTCCTCCAGAATACTTCTCCTAAGTTTCCTCACTAATAGCAATAAATGCTGTGCACCTACTCTGCAGGTGAAGTATACCCACTGAATCATCATCAATCACAAAATGCCACTGCCAAATGATGTAGAAATACTATTTGTTCCATTGCAAAAGGGAAATGCAGGGTGATGACTATGTAAGAAACACACAATTCAACCTGCCTCACAACTGGATTCCTCCAAACTACATGCACACCAATACCATTAATCAAGCAGACAAGACCATGTAAGCCAAGTGGCCACCAGAATACAGGTTCTGCTTCCTCTTTCAAACTTTTGCTTTACTTTCAAAAAATACCAAACCACAGATTCCTGATATGACTTACTCTAAAGTACTTTTTTTTCTCCATGTAGTTTAGAATGGGCACACTAAGGACAATCACCAACAGTAGAGATAGATATTTTAGCTACAGTGCTTAAATAACTATTCCACTGAAAAAAGGAGATCTACTTGGTTATCTTCCCAATGATCACACCAAAACTCATTTGCTCAGGTTTTATAGACAGCTGGAAAGAAAGAAGATAGACTTCAGAATGGAATAAACACTTCCTGATTTTTGCAATTTAGGTTAATAGCCTTACAAAATTTCAGAAGCAGATTGTCTGTGGTGAAAGGAAAATGGCGAGTGCATTTAATATATGCCTAAATAAATTCACTATCTTTTTTCTTTGGCTGATTAATACCATTATTTGATTCAAAATACAGAAAGAATAACATGGTAAAATCATAGTCTGTATGAAATTATATTTAATGCTGTAACTTGAGAATCATAACAATGACCTCAAATGATGTGGACACTCACTTTTCTCACTGAGAGTGACAAATGGAAACGGAAAGGAAACACAGATGAAAATATGAAGGAAAAAAGTAATCCTTGAATCAATTATTTTGCAATCTAGGCAAACAATCTTCCTTATCTCAGAATGCATCCAGATGCAGCAAACACACTCTCTGCCCCAACATCATCTTTAGCTCATTTATTTTTAGACTGTTCAATTATATCTAGAGGAAAGTGAATATAAAGTCATTAAGATCACCATACCTCTGAATCAAAATCCATGAGCAGAACAATTTTGTCTCTGATTGAACTGAAGAGATTGTGCTTGTGGATCAACTGAAAGACATCTTTGTGCCTCAGAGTTAGATAGATTTCTAGGGCTTTGCCATAGCGCTGATCGTAAGTGTACCTGATAAAAACAGGATTATAATACATGCAATGTTACATACTTAAGTGTAGGAAAATCACTTATGCGAGAAAATGTAAACATACTCTAGTATGTAAAACATGTTAGGATACTATTTGATTATATAAATATCTAAATAGAGCTGTGATTCATTTTTGTAAATGGAAATAAACATCAGGCAACATTAATTTCATGTCTGTTGATATTGGCCTTCATTTGTATTCTGACCTGCAGTTTTTTGCATTTTCATTTTCCATTTTCACAGGGGAAGACACACAAAATGCTAGCTTTTCAATTCTTGTAAACCAATGGGAACACTCTTCAGAGCTAAAAAAAATCGTTCTCTTATAACTTTTGAGCAGTTTGTAACATAGCAATAGACAGTAACTCTTCTTTCTTCAAAGATGCAGTATGAAAAGAACACAGTGATCAGGCTGAGAAAATCAGAGCTTTATCCCTGCACAAAGTGACCAAGAATCAGATCAGTTTGGGCACATCTTCCAGTCATATATTTCCATTCATGCAGTAAACCTAAATACACTACTTCTTAAATAGTGGGCAAAACCTCCCACCATTTTATTTTCACATGGGTAATTCTGAAATGCACACTTCAGAAAAGAGGTTTCCTCTGACAGGATGAAGAGGAATGCTAGTTATTTACTTTGGAAAGAGGAGTAGGAAATCCAATCTCATGCTTAACAGTTTGCTTTCATAGTCAATGTGAACTTTACAAGAAAGGGTAAAGAATTGCTAAGCTGTGCATCAGCAGAGTGGAGAGAAGAGAAAGCCAATACTCTGTAGACTGCAGCAAAGAAGATTTCTGTTAAGAGAGCTAAGCAAATATCAATAAACTACAGTACACTTTTTAAAGTATACTTTTTGTAACAGGAATTTAAAACTGTACTCACAATTCTGCAAGTGTTTGTAGCAAAGTCCTGTTCTGTGGATCTTTCTTCAGGTGATCCACTACAGCTTGAACTATGATTGTGTTGTTGTACAGATCTCCAGGCCACTCTTTTATTAGGGTTGCAAAACCCTAAAAGTATAAGAGATTGTAACAGAAATAGAAAGAATGGCCTAAAGGAGCATTTCAAAAAAATCAAACCTTCATCTAAGCCTCTGAGATGATGATATCTGCCGTCTTTAACCTTTAAGGAATTTTCACATGCCCATAGACATGTACAGTGCAGAACACAGATTTTTCTTTCTTAGGGCAACGTTATTAAGATACATGAAGCTAAGTCTCTTTCAGGTGCTGTAGGCCTTGCGCATCACCTCAAACACTTATGCTACATTAAACAGACTAAAAATAACAGTCTAATAAATAATCAGTCTCACAGTATTTGCATGCTCTGAAGAACATTCTATTTATTCTCTTAAAATTCAACTTTTAAATATTGTCATTATTGTGGAACTATCCACTGATAATGTTTGAATACATCTGAGAATTTGCTGTCAGAATTCTGCACTGCTAAGGGTATTTGACTGGCAATAACTATTGGACACATTGATGTGGACACATCAGGCTGCAGTACCTCATAGTCACTTTCCAAAAATTCATGCAGGACCATTTCATAGATCAGAGGTTTCAAAACTGGATCTTGTCTTGGCAAGTAATGACTAATTGCCTATAGGAACAAAGAGAACACAGTGTCTGCTGGGGAATGACATTTACATCTTGGAATACTGACAGAAAAAAAAATTGCTGTAAAACAAAAGAACAAAGCTATATGCAAAACATGGCCCCTGGAAATCACTGGAAGCCTTATAAATTCATGCTTATAAGCAGCACCCAGAAGTTATTTACTTTAGGATTATACACTCTGGAATTGTATAACTCATTTGAAAGAACTATCATTTGAGAGACAGGTGGCAAGATACTAATTAAAATGGGAGAATCAGCCATTGTCCTTAAGAGACCAGTAGTCGTTTAGAAAACAAAACCCATAAAAGACCCCTCAAACCAGGAACATTTTCAAAATCCATTTTGTTAAGTCTTGGCCTTGTAAAAAGGTAGAAGGATTCATTAGCTGAAAAATGTGTTGTACTGGGTTGACCCTAATTGGACACCAGGCCCAACAAAGCCACTCTCTCACTTCCCTCCGCAACTGGATAGAGGAGAAAAAATGTAACAAAGAGTTCATGGGTTAAGATAAGATCCAGGAGGCATCACTCACCAAATAACATCACAGCAAAACAGACTGAATTTATTAATAATCAAACCAGAGCAGAATAATAAGAAGTAAAATAAACCTCAAAAACACCTTCCCCCATCCATTCCTCCTTCCTGGACTCTACCTCCTTCACACCAGAAACACAGGGATAATGGTCAGTTCATCATATGTTGCTTTTCTTGCTGCTCAGGTAGAGGAGTCCTTCCCCTTCTCCAGCATGGCGTCCCTCCCACAGGAGATAGCTCTTCACCCTCCACAAACTTCTTTAACATGAGTCCATTCCATGGGCAACAGTTCTCCATGAACTGCTGCAATGTAGGTCATTCTTCCATTGGGTGCAGTCCTTCAGGCACAGCCTGCTCCAGCATGGGCTCCTACATGGGCCGAAGGTGGATCTCTGCATCCCCTTTGTCCTCCATGAGCTGCAGGCACACAGCTGTTTCACCATGGTCTGCACCACGGCCTGCAGAGGAATGTCACCTCTGGTGCCTGGAGAGCACCTCCTCCTCCATTGACCTTTGGTGTCTGCACAGTTGTTCCTCGCTCATATTATCACTCTGTTCTTCTCTGGTCACAATTACAACTGTGCAATAACTTTTTTTCTTTCTTTTTAAATCTGTTATCACAGAGGCGTTCCTATCATTGGCTTGGTCTTGGCCAGCAGTGGGTCCATGCTGGAGCTGGCTGGTATGGGCTCTGATAGACATGGGGGAAGTTTCTGCCAGCCTCTCACAGAAGCCACTATAGCACTCCCACTACCAGAAGATGACCACACAGGCACAATATATGCGTAATTTTGAATTATGACTTACTTTGGGGTCACCACATTCTATGAAGGGCTATTTTTACATACCCAAATGAAAATTAATTTGAAAATGTATCTCTCCATGAAAAGGGTGAAGGCATGTGATCTGTTACTGTATAGAAGGTGTTAAGGAATTGCATTCCAGCAAGCAGGAGATGAGAAGCTGCCAGAACAAATCACCTCATACCCTGGAATTTCAGCACAGCATATAATTACCACTACTATTCCATGCAACTAGAGGCCAAGATTATTTCCTGCCAAAACAAATCCTACTGCTACCAGATAGCTGTCTGAGGATTGTAGGGTTTTAGCTGAGGGACCAACATCAGTGAAATTCCTCCATTCAGAGGTGTTGTCGCCTGTTGCCTGCTATTGGCACATGGTACAACAGCATTTTATTACTGAAGTTGCTTGAACAAAGCAGGACAAAAAATATCTCAATACATTTCAGACCTCTTGTCTCCCTGTGTTGTTTGGACTTGGCCAGCTTTCGAAGTGCAGTGCTGCCAACATCAGCTCCCACCAGTCTTGCCAGCTGCTCTGGGGTAACATATCCCTGACCCCTTCATAAAAAGTATCTTTTAACCATAGAGAAAGCAAGCTGGACAATAACTGGAGACTCAAAGGCAGAAGATAATCTCCAATGGCTGTTTTCACTCCCACTTTCTACCTTCCTGCTACCTCCTGAATGAACAACCTCCCCCAACAGACCGTTGCAACTCCTGGCTGCAGTTTGGCACACAGCAAGCTCTGGAGAGGTGCAGTTGCCTTGTTGTGTGTGAGCCAGGCTACTTTGTGAAGGAAACTTCTCCTGCCCCATGTCCCATTGCTTTGAAGAAAAATTAAAGCCACCTCCTGCAGTCTGACCACCATGCTCAGGAAAGACTAAGCATACCAGAAGCATGTAAGAAGCATAAAAGATATTTTTAAGCCTTGGCACAAAGGTGAAACAAGACCCATGCTGGAGGTTAAAAACTCTTCCTATTTTATTTTTAAGCTGCAGTTAGTTAGGGAGCAAGGTCAGACAAAAAAGCTTCTGACTCAGACTGTTTTTGAACCAAATCTTGAACTATGAGGGTAAAATGACTTTAAATAAAAAAGGGATACTATGCACAAAAATATTTTCTTCCCTTGTTTCTTTTCAAGACCTGCTTTAAGACTTTTTACCAATAAATGTAAATATGAGGTATATACAAAAAAGCCCATTAAAAAGCTGACATGAGACAGCCTGAACCATCTCACCAAAAAGCCAGAACAACAATTACTTCTTCCTCAAAGGATATCTAAGAGATGAAGAGCCTGTCAGGGTAGGGCTGCTCTCTACTATGCCCACTACTGTGGATGCTGACAGCCTGGTCAGAGAGAAATTTTCAAGTATCAGACAGCAGCAGAGCCTGTGGGAAAGAAAGTCAAATAACTTTCCTATATACTTGTCTGGGAAGCTGTGAGGCAGGATTCCAAACAATGCACCTGGTGTTATTTGCACTTGTTTACTTGCAAGATGTTTACAAAGCAGTGTTGTTTCTAATTAGCCAATAATGGTGATGGGTGTTGGTTGGAAGACCAACCATACCCAGCTCTCTCGGAACAGTCTATAAAAGATGCGATTTCTAATAAACTGGGTTTTTTGCCTTCTGAGAAGACCTTTAGAGTCTGTGTCATTATTCAGCCGTCCCTAATACAGTAGCGGCTCACCACAGTCAGGTGAAGTCTTTCAAATGTCTTCCAGCCAATGTTTTGGTAAAAACACTGCTGGTGCTAGCTGAGCATCGTGCACCACTGCTAAAAGTCATTGCTGTCATAGCAAACAGAATAGCGTTTCCCTCGTGCCACAACGGCCAGCATTCACAGAGTTTGAAACCTTCCTTTGAATCCATCCACCTTCCTCAACTGCTTGAGCTGAGACATTAAATTTTATACTGAAGTACACTGACATGAGCACAAGTGATGCCATTTGGGTTTTGCCTTTTTTTCTTTTCTATGTAGTCTGTATTCTTCACACATATATTTGGAACTCTGTATTAGTGACTAGTTTTCCAGTACTGTCCCACTGTCTTTCCCTAAACAGAAGGACAAAACAAATTCCAGAGCTTCCAGTTCTTCCTGGGAACCAAAGCCAAGAACAACTCTTTGAAATACATTCTCATGGACAAAGTACAACCAGCGCTGAATGGGGGTGTCTTCGGTTATGGAACCAAAAAATGTGTATTCTATTTCATCTGTTGAAAGCAGCTGGGGAAATGTTTGGTTTATCTCTTGTAACTGTGGGTGGAGTGGGGAAGATGCTTTCTGATAATGGCCCAGCTGTTAAAACCAGGTGGGGCAGTGTTTCTTATCTCTTTCATCACTCATCCTCCC
>VZUI01061231.1:0-13295 GCA_013401135.1 Cettia cetti
GTTGTTTGTGCTCTGGGGCCTGGAAACTTGTCCCAGTTGTCCTTGGTGTGCAGCAGGAGAAGGATTTGTTTTGTGTCTGTGCTGTGTGCAGAGCTGGGTGACCCTGGCTGTGAGCTCAGAGCTGCTCCCTGGGTGTATTCCAGAGCCTGGAACACAGGGAATAAATCTGGAGGCATCACCCTTCCTGCAGGCAGTGAGGAGCTCCAGTGCCAAGGCCCAGGATGGCAAATGCACCCCAAAAATCTCACCCTGAGAGCTGCCAGGGATCCCCCACAGATCCCAAGTGTGGCAGTGGACGGTCACCAGGGTAAAATGAGGCCAACCCAATCCCAGCTCCAGCCAGAGGCAAGGAGAACCATCCAACATCCAGAAAATTAAACTTTACACCTTGGACAGTTGGAGAGAGAGGTGTTTGCTGACAGTGATCCAAAAACAGAGCTGGAAAACCCCACAGGTCCTCTGGAGAGAGCCACCTTCACCTAAAATCTTCAGCCCAATCTCTAAAAAAAAAAGTGCAGTTACACCCCTAGGGCTGCCTGGCTTTGTTTTATTGCAATACCTAACATCAGATCATTTTTAAAAAAAGGCAAAAAAAAAGCAGCAATCTGGAGAGATGACAATGAGGATATTAAAACAGTGACAAAAAATTGTCCCCAACTCGGCAGGGGTTGAAAACAGAGGTTCCCACCGAGGTCTGCACTGGGAATTAGCTCGAGGAAAGCCATGAGGAGTAGGGCACAGTGATGCCCCTGTGCTGTTCCTTTTAGGATCAGGTGAGGGAAGGCTACAAAAATCCCAGCAAGTCATGAGAAGAACCTGCCATAGGCAGGGACACCTCCCACCATCCCAGGCTGCTCCAAGCCCCAATGTCCAACCTGGCCTTGGGCACTTCCAGGGATGCAGGGGCAGCCTCAGCTTCTCTGGACAGCCTGTGCCAGGGCCTGCCCTCCCTCACAGCCAGGAATTCCCTCCCAATATCCCACTCTGAATCTCCTCTCTTACACTGTAAAGCCATTCCCTGTGCCCTGTCCCTCCATCCCTTGTCCTCAGTCCCTCTCCAGCTCTCCTGGAGCTCCTTTAAGTACTGGAAGGAGCTCTGAGGTGTCTCCAAGGCCAGGGTGAAGAGGTGCTGAAGATCCAGGAGCAGAAATCCCAGTGCCAAGCTGAGGGCTCTGTGAGTCAGAACAATTCATCTTTGTCACCTGTGCCACCTCCCACGCATCACCCAGGGGCCAGACTCAACACTCCTCCCTGGGTACTTCAAAATAAACTGTTAAATTTGAGTGTTGCTTCTTTTGCTCAGCAGTTGACCTCTTCCAAAAGGATTTGGCCTTGAAAACAGCAGTGGCTTGACCTTCATTGTGCTGAGGGGCTGCTCCACAGAAATTCAGAGAATTTCTACAGCAGACCCAGGTTCTGGTTAAACTTCTGCCCATTCCTCCCAGGATTGCCTCAGGCAGCACTCAGGGAAGGTTTTAAGCTAAGCTCAGATCTCCCTGTGGGCCTTTTTCAATGCTTCATTCATGTCTAGAGAAATCATCTGTTGCTCCCCATCACAAAAAGCCACCTCCTGCTACACTCCATGGCTGATTTTGCTGCTTCACTCTCTGGAAGACTTCAAGGAGTTTTTCCAAGAAAGGAAGGTTTTGCTCCAATGGGGAAATTCCTCCATCCAGCACGTGGCAAATGCAGAAATCAGAGCAAGTTTTGCCCCAAACTCCATGACCATGTTTGGCTGCCCAATTAATGCTGTTTTAATCAGCTAGGCCAAATGAATCTGCTCATGGAATTCCTGCCAACTCCCATCCAGCCTGCTGGGAATCAACAGGAACTGGGTGTTCCATGCTGTATCCCAGACTCAGCATTACTGTCAGACACTGTTGAGTTTGCATGTTCTGTGGTGGATGAAGAGAAAAGAGGTTTTCCTCTGCGTTCTTCCCAAAAAAAAGTTTAGGTTTTTTTTTTAAACTTGTCATTTCCTCTTCCCCCAAAATCTTTCAGCAAGTGAATTAACAAAATGTTCCCCACTCCTTAGAGAATGGTTTATAATAACAGACTGGAAGGCTACAGAGCACAACCAGGAGCTGCTTGATCCATTTGAAACAAGAGTTCTTGGTAAGAGCTAAGGGAAAAAAAAAATAAAAAATCAGGATAGATTTTTCTATCAGCTCCAGCAAATCCTGTAACTGCTGTGTTTATCCATGGAGTCAAAATACTCCCTGTTCCACTTCGGGAAGTGCAAACACACATTACAATAAAATGTAAAGTTTGCTGAGCTGATAAATTTCATAAGTGTGTTTTATGACAGTATCTGGAGAGATAAGGCTCATTAGCACTTACAGCCACCATCTGAAGGAACCTTAAAAAGCACAGTTACAAACAGGAGAAGAGGAAAAAAATTTGCATCTTGACGTCAAAAAAAAGCTTCTAAAGGGTTAACCCTTTCCATAATAATAATCTTAATAATTTTACGTCTTCTCAACTTCACCTAAGCTGGTTCCTGAGCTCTGGAAAAAGTCAGGAAAACAGATCCTACTTGGCTCATGTTGGTCCAGGACCTGCAGCCACGTTCTGCAGGAGGAGCAGTGGCCCCCCAGGAGCATTTAAGAGTGCAAACAGCAAATCCTGGGCTCGAGGGCTCCTCAGGTCGAGGAACCAAATTGTATGAGCACACTACAAGCCACCAGAGAGCTGTTCTGGCTGCAGAGAGAAGGGGCTGCTCCTTGTGGAGGGAAGCCAGAGGCTCAGCAGGTTTCAGGTTGGAAAACCAGGTCCAGGAGAGTTCTTGGCTTGCTCCAACACCCCCCTGGGAGTTGGGAACTTGGGAAGCTCGTGGCCAGCAGAAGGTTTGAGCATGAACTCAGCCCCATCCCACCCCAGAGGGGTCCCTCAGGAGGCAGCTGGAACCACAGGGTCAGAAAGTGAGAGAGCAGATCAAGACACTTTCAAAGCATCAGGGGAAGAGTTGACCCCTTTGTCTTCTACAGAACTCAGGTGGCCACAGAATCCAAGCCCTGAAGGGGTCACATTATTCCATGGAACTGGAGCAGAGAGGATCTACATGGAGCTTCTGGCACCAGAAGTCCTCCCACCTCTGGTGGTCACCCCAGTGGGGATATTCCAACTTAACATCACCAAAATCCCCTTCCAACCCAACTCCCTCTTAGAAAGCATCAAGGCACAGGGATAAAACAGGAGGCAAGGAAGGCAAATCCACTCTTCAGCTCTCCTGAGCCAAGATTTCCATGTCCAACCACCCCTGTGCAGCTCTGGACCACGAATGCTTCATACTGTGGGAACACCAGGGATGTTCACTGGTCCAGCATCTCTGGCTGCCCAGCCACCCCCACAAAAGCTTAAGTTCAGCAGTCTCTTCTGACTCAGATTTTCCACTAAAAAAAACCCTTAAAGAATGTTTAAATATCAACATTTTATTAGAAATAACACTGTGAGCATGTCCTTAAATGAAGGGAATGGAACTGAGCATCCCTGGGCTAGGACTATTTACAAGAGAGTTTTTCACACAGGTGGATAGTGATAATATAAGTGGGAATGTTTGAAAGTGAAAAAGAACAGGTTTAGATGAGGTATTAGGAAGAATTCCTTCCCTGTGAGGGTGGGCAGGCCCTGGCACAGATTGCCCAGAGAAGCTGTGGCTGCCCCTGGATCCTGGAAGTGTCCAAGGCCAGGTTGGACAACCTGGGCTTGGAACAACCTGGGATAGTGGAAGATTTCCCTGCCGATGGCAGGGAGTGGAAGTAAAAAATCTTTTCTAACCCAAATCATTCCAGGGTTCTCCAGGAGGCAACTGCACCAAGTCTGCCAGCACAATGAATTAATCCAAAAGGAAAGTGAAGAAAGCAGCAAAAACTGACAAAACTTGCTTTGGTCAGAAAGATTCAGACTAAGCAGCATCACAGAGGCTTCTTCATGCATCTTCCAGACTTTCCACTTAACTTGCTCCCCCTTCCCAATCCCACAGCCTAATTCAATTACCTGCCACCGAATAAGCCTTAAGGCGATTCTCATTACCCCGATAAAGCACAAGCCTTTAATTATTAAACACTCTGGGGCTTTTTGTGTTGGGGTTGTGGGGCTGGACTCCCTTTTATTGTTGTCAGCAGCTTCCAGAAATCAAGTTAATCATTGACCAGGCCCTTTCAGCAGGAGACCAGAGTCCTGTGGATTCCTGGTCTCTGGTTCTGCATCACCAGTCAGGCTAAAGGAAGTCACCAGCCTCCTGCTTTGCCAGGTATCCACTCAATATTCTCCTAGCAACCCATCTTCCCCCTCCAAGGTGTCATTTACAGCCCTGAGAAAAAGAAAAATGCAATATTTGGACATGGAGGCTGCAACAGTGCTCATTGTGAACCTGAGTTCAGACAGGAACAGCCCCAGGTGAGGGAAACTGAGGCAGTGGTTCCAAAACATCAAGCAACTTGGTCAATCCACTTCTTAAGAAAATAAAAATACTAATCCCTGTCTGAGTTGATGCTGCTCCATCCTCTGCAGGCAGGAGGAGCTTCCAGGCTGGTTTGGGGACAAATCGTGCTCCCCGGGGATGAAGATGCAGGGCTGGCACAGTTATTTTTCCAAATGTTCCCAGCTTTGTCACCACCTCATCAAACCCAGGGCCACTTCCCAGCACCTCCACAGCAAATGCTGCTTCTGGGCAGGGGTTCCCTTTGCAAAGGAATGGAGGTTAAACACTGCTTTGAGTTGACCCAGAGAGGCCAACTTTGGGAGCGAAGCCAGGCAGGACTCACAGCAGTGACAATTCACCCAGCTCCAAAAGAGCGACGGAGGGGGAAAAAAAAAAAAAAAAAAAAAATCACGCAAACCCAGTTTTCTAAGGAAAACCCCGAATCCAGCACATGAAACCCCGCGGAAGAGGCAGAAGCATGGGCGGAGGCGCTGAGGGCGGGATGGGCGAGCCGCCCTCTCCGGGCGCTGCCTCGGGCCGCTCCAGCTGTGTTTGCCTGCGTGCCGCATTCCTGCCTCGCCAGCCGAGGCCAGGTTTTGTTTTTTTGGGTCGTGCTGGGAAGCAGCTGCTCCATCTCACACACGCCGGAGCCCGGCGGGCGCGCCCGCGAAGCCACCGCGGCCTGGCCGCGCTGAGGAGGGGCGCACAGGCCGCGGCCGTGGCAGCCCGGCCCCACGGCAGTGACAGCGACACACACCGGGACCTGCCATCCCCCGGCGTGTCCCACAGGCTGGAAAAACTGTGACAGAGCCCGAGGGATTGCTCCCATTGGAGGTGACATTCCAGCTGACGCCACAACGGAGCTCGGGGACTCGCTCAGGAGCCCACGGCAGCGCGCTCCCGAGCAGCCCTTCAAGCCCAACACTCCGCTCTTTTCCAAGCCCCTCTGGCTTGGAAAATTACAAAATTACACCCTGAACGGCGAGGTTTCTATCCTGCTGCAGAGCAGGGCACCTATTCTGCACCTGCCAAAGGGAATAAAAATACATCGCGCTTCCCACACTGCAAACGCCACAGCGCGGCTCCGGGGAGTGGTGTGTTGGTAAATTAGGGCAAGTTATGCTTCCCCTCCCTCCCTGTCCCCCCCGTGAGCATTTGAGGGTTCCTGTTGCCTGCGTGCAGGGGACAGATCAGTTACATTTATGCAGAACATTGCAATCTGTCAATATAAACACTATGTAAGCATGAGCCACTTGTAACATTACTACTGTCTTGACAAGTGTTTGCAGAGGGGGCAGAGCTGCTGGGATCCTTCTGCTCCCACAGGGAAAGCAGAGCAAATCCCAACCTGCAGGGAAAACACTTCTTTCCAGCAAGAATTAAAAAAATAATAATTATTAAAAAAATAGGTGCATCAAAACTGAATCAGACTGTAAATCAGAACCCTGAGAAATAGAGGGGGGATTGATTTATTGCCTCAAATCTACGGATCAGGCAGCTCAGGAAAGCTGAAGCTCCTACGGGCTGGTTTCCCTTCCCACCAACACAGGGCACAGCAGGATTGGAGTTCCTCAGCCACCCTGTCACCCCAGCATGGCTAATCTTGTCACCTGCCACTTCCAAAGCCCAGCAGAGCAAGTCCCAACACAACTCCCAGATGCCGCTCCGGCATTTCCACCACCCCCAGCCACATTTGAGAGAGGAAAGGGAGCCAGGGGAGGTGCCCGCGCCTGGAGCACCGGGAAAGCAGAGCGGGGAGGAAAACTGAAATGCAATGCTTTCTCAGGGATCCCGGCAGTCTGGGGCTGCTCCAAACTCCCCCCAGCAGCCGGTTGGAATATGGTGCAAATTAGTGCTCAGACAGCCCAGCTGCAGAGGCCGTGGCTGGACATCAAAGCAGCCTCACTTCTGGAGCAGCCAGTGCATCCCAGCAGGCTGACACCGATCCCGAGGCAATGCCTCCCCCTCTGGTGCAGCCTCAGCCTCTCCCACAGTCATCCCTCCCCAAAATTCAGCCACCACATCACCATCCTCCGGAGGGGCAGCTCTAAGCATGCAAAAAGCCAGCAGGGTTATGCTCAGTTTTGCAGACGTGCTTTCTCCTCTCTATCAAGAAGTTCCTTATCAGAGGAGGTTTTGGAGGTGTACATCACCACATCCCTGCAGCCAGGCTCCTCCAGCTGTTTCCCAGGAGTTCGGGCTGAGCCAAACCCCTCCTGAGCAGGTGCCTGCAGGGTCTCAGCTCTGCTCGGTGCTGCTGCTGGCTCACAGCCCCAGGTCATGCTGGCACCTGCTCCAGGGAGGAGGGCAGCAACACCCAGGCTGCCAGAATTCCCCTCAGAAAAAGGGAAAGTCTATCTCTCCCTCAGCACATCTCCCATTCAGGCAGCTCAGGGATGGAACAAAACAGCAGCAAGAGCCCCACCTGCACTATGGCTTTAACTCCCACACACACTCCAAACTCTGCTTCCAGAGGGCATTTATCCTACTTGGCTGCTTGTGCATCCCTCCAGGAACACCAGAGCCAGGCTTCCAGGGAAGCAGAAGCCTCCTGGCGAGGTTTTCCCAGCCCAGCATCCCAGCAGGGACAGGCACAGACATAGCTCCATGCTGACACAATCTCATTATCGTGTAACCATGCCCCGTGTCTGTCCCTGGGCACTAATTCCCCACCAGGCCACACATTTGGAGACATGGAATTCTTTCCCTGAAATAAGACATTGGGGCTGGGGGGAGGAAGGGATCATCCACAGCTGTCCCTATCCCCCTCCAGACTGAGGAAGGGAGCAGCCAAGCTGCAGCCACAGCGTGACATCAGCTTCACACAGCCTCACTCTGTGCCCCACCACCTCCTCCACAGGGATGTCAGCACCCAGAGGGGGCACCAAAAGGTGGCTTTAGTGATGCCTTGGACTCAAAAGAAGCATCCCTTTCCCTGTCTGGAGGGTGTGTTTTAGCTCAGGTGATGCAGCCAAGTTGTTAGCAAGGATTTATCAGAATGAACAGATGTGCTACCTCACCTAGAGCAGCTCCTTCATAAGAAAAAAGATCATTTCCAGCCTCCCCAGGGCACTTGCAGAGTTCTGCAGGAACATCCAGCTTGCACCAAGGGGGATTTCTTTCCTTATCAACAAACAGAAGCCACAGCAAGGAGGGCTCAGCGATTCCACACACACCTGTCAGATCCCACTGTGGATTATCAGGACCTGGGATCTCAGCCCTGACAATTCCCAGTGCCCCCAGCAGCTCAGCAAGTGCAACCTCTGCTCTAGGAAGAACAAAGAGGGGATCAGCAGCAGATGCTGCTCCTTTGCTGGGGCTTTAGCCAGAGACAAGGATGCTTTGCATAAGCAAACTCCACTGCCCACCACAGCAGCCCTGGAGCACTTGGAGTGCACATCTGGCTGGGTGCACATCTGGCAGCATCTCCTCTCCCCTCCCTATTGCCAGGGAGGGAGACACAAATCAGAAACAGCAGCTGTACCAAGACACAGCAAAACCCAAAGCAGTCAGGACAGACAGCAGACACTGCCCTTGGCTCAGAATGTCCCTTCTTAAATTAAAACCTCTACGAGCCAAGAGAGAAATCCCAGGAGGAGCTAGAACGAGTTACCTGCTGCTCTAGAGCAGATACCAGCAGGGCAGGGATTAATAGGGGAGTTACAGCCAAGCTCCTTCCAAAGCTTGTCAGTCCCCCAGGCACAATTCAGCTGCACAGTGCCGGTGGTCCTGGGCAGGCACATGAGCCAAGGGGCTGGGAACAGCCCTCCACGAGGGAGAAAAGGGCTTTTCCTAAAAACCTGCACACACAGGACAGGCTGTTTCCTTAGAAAACCAGCCCCAGCAGCAGGAAGTGAAACGGTTCTGGAGTTGGAAACAGAAGATGTAAGTAGCACTGTTTGGAAAAGTTTGCCAGACCACAAGCAATGGACAAGCCTCAACACCAGGATTTGTTTTACTGGAAAGAAGGGGGGAAAACCTCAAGTCTGCTAAAACATTCTCCAGGGCTGGTCCAGTGGCTCCTACCAGCGGTCACAACACATCATCCCCCAAAAAGACAAAAAAAAAAAAAAAAAAAAAAGAAGAAGGAAGAAAAAAAAAAAGCAAGAATCACCACTCTTGTATAAACTTACACAGGTGCTCGCGTCCCACTCCCCTCTCAAACCGACAACATTTTGGGACAAACGGCTTAAAATTAAGGATAAGCGGCAGCGACACCCCAAAAAGCACAGAGGGGAAACCCCGCACGGAGCTGAACCCCCGCGACGCGGCTGCGGGGGAAGGGCGCTGAGGAGGAGCGGGGGCTCGGCTCGGTTTGGCCGGTGCAGCTGACCCCACAGAGGCGCGGGGCCCGCGGGATCAGGGGGATCCCAACCCCCGGGATCGGGGGGTCGGGAAGGGAGCGGGATCCACCTGCGGGAGCGCCGGGCCGGGAGCGCCCCCTGCCGGCCGCGCCCCGCCCCGCGCACAGGTGAGCGCCGGGGATGCGGCGGCCGCGCAGCGCCCGCACCCGCGGATCCCCCCGAAAAAAGCCAGCCCGCCACCAGCTGCTGTTGAAACTGGTTTAAACTTCTGGGGAAATGAGTTTTCTCCGCGCTGTCCCGTGTTGGAGCGGGTTACAGCCCGCGGCTGCAGGTCCGCTCCGTGCGCCTCAGCCCCGCGGGGAGCGGCGGAACGAAGCGCTCGCTCGCCCCCGGCAGCTCCGGGGTAGCCCCGGGGCACAGCCCCGGTGCTCTCGGGGGGCTGCGACCCGCGGGTCCCGAGCGGCAAATCCAAGGGGATTCCGGGCGCCCGGCTGCGAGCGCTGGGACGCGGGACAGCCGCGGGCACGGCGCTGTCGCTGCCCCTGTCCGGCTGTCAGCGCCCGCGGGAGGGGATGCCCGCACCCACCGAGGGACGGAGGGTGCCCGCAGGCGCACGGCAGCATCCCCACCTCGGGCGGGACGCGCAAGGCGCAAAACTCCCTCAGCATCAAAAAATAAACTCGGGCAAAAGTTAAAGAGCAGGAGCGGGGGGCACCTACCCGAAGTAGGCGGCGGAGGGCCGCGGGGCGCAGGCGAGCAGCCCTAGGAGCGCGCAGGAGGAGAGCCATCCCAGCAGGACGTGTCCATCCAGCATCTTGCAGCGGCGCCGGCGCTGCTCATCTCGTTCCCCCGCCGCGCCCGCTGCGGCCCCGCCGCCCGCCCCGCTTCTTATAGCGCGGCCGGCGGCGAGAGCCCGAGCGGCGGCGGGGCGGGCCGGGGAGGGGCCGCCGGGGGGGCGGGACACGGCGGAGGGGCGGGGGGGGACCAGGGGACACGCCCCGGGAGGAGGGACGGAGCGGCGGGGCGGGGAGAGAGCGGGGGAGCGGGAGCGGAGCGGCGGAGCGGGGATCCCGGGGCGGTGGGATGCGGCTGGGTGGGAAAGGGGGGACAGTGAGCGGGGCAGGCGTGAGAGGGTGGCGTGTGCCAGCGGTGCGTGTGCCAGGGGGGCGTGTGCCAGCGGTGCGTGTGCAAGGGCCGGGCAGCAGCGCAAGGGCCAGGTGTGCAAGGCGTGGGTGTCGCAGGGATGGGCGGCTGCGCTGTGCAAGGGCCGGGTGCCGGGGATGAGTGGTCGTGCAAGGATCGGGGCGGTTGTGCAAGGGGTAGACGTGCCACGTCTGGGCAGCTGTGCAAGAATCGAGCAGCCGGGAAAGGGCTGCGTGTGCCAGCCGTGGGCAGCTGTGCACGGACTGGGTTTGCCACATCTGGACGGTCGTGCAGAGGTTGGATGTGGGGAGGCAGAGGCATCGCACACTCGTGTGCACACGCACACGCCTGTGAGCAATGCAGGGACGGGACACGGAGCGCTCCGGGGAGGAAGCAGTTAATGCCCGCAGTGTCACCCTTTCGGGCGGGCTCAGTGGCAGCGATTTTCCAGCTCTGTCGATGTCACTGTCACCGTCATCCTGGAGGTAATTCCAGCACGCAAGAACAGGAAGGTTCCCCTCCCGGGCATGTGTGTGTCACACTGCTGAGCCACCCCGTGTCCCCGTGGGGACCGAGGCAGGAGGA
Organism: Cettia cetti; assembly: GCA_013401135.1. Classification (NCBI taxonomy): domain Eukaryota; kingdom Metazoa; phylum Chordata; class Aves; order Passeriformes; family Sylviidae; genus Cettia; species Cettia cetti. Next base: position 10,456 of record VZUI01061231.1, read on the forward strand.
CACTCGGCTCTCCGAGCCACCGTCCCTGGGGGTTTAAGCTCAGCTGTGCCCAGCAGGTGACATTTGAGTGCGTGATGAGCTCCCTTGCGTGCTCAGAATGGGGTCGTGGGTGTTTCTGACCCCCAGAATCTGTGGGCAAACCTGTTCAGGAGCCACACAGGGGGAGAGTTAATGGGGATGAACCTTTTTGTCCTGGAATAGCTCCTGGAGTGACACTGGGAGCTCGGTGAATTTATTCTCACCTCTGACCGTGCCCCTGGGTATTTCCAATCTTCCCAACATTGTGTAAACTGTGTGGATTCTGCTTATTTTGGGGGTGAGGAGGGGAAAGATTTAAAAAAAAAAAATGTTTAAAACATCTCAGCCCAGATCCTGACCACATTGTGCCTTGTGGAAAAACACTGTTCAAATCTTCTCACATCCACCTGTGCATGGGATGTGGGGGCTCCCACTGTGGCTCTGCATCAGCACCCCTCGGGGTGGGGGCTGAAACTTGCTTGGGGTGGGTGTCACATCCACTCCAGCTTCCTCAAATCCACCTGATTCACCATTATCTGGGAATATCTGGGTTTTTTCTCCCAGTGGTTGGGGTGGAGTGGCACCGAATCAGCCCCCTGTGGGTCATCACAACCCCACAGAACAATATTTCATCAAAGCCTTATCTAGAGGTCTTTCCTCGAGGAAAATTTGGGATATAGGACCAGTGCCAGGGTCATGTTGAGTGTCCTTATTCTGCCACCCGAGCTCTTTCCATTGGGAAAAGGCCGTGAAGTGCTGTAGGTTTAGGGCAGGACAAGCAATGTTATCACTGGGAGCCTTTGCCTGAGCGTTTCTCTGGTGGAAAAAAAGGGCTTTAAGACTCATTTTCCACGCACATCCCCAAGAAGCTGGTGATCCCAGCACGTGGAAGGAAACTCCTGTTCCTCCAGGCAGCCCCGAGGCAGAGCTGTGGGCCGTGGAAAGGCAGTGAGACCCTTGCTGTTCCTCATTTTCTCTGCCCACAGCAAGGTGCCAGACCCGGGGTGATGCCCTGGGCGTGTGTGACTCTTTCCAAAGTGAGGCAGCACCAAAAATAGTCCCCACTTCTGCTTCCAGCCAGGGAAAAAGGGAAGCCCGAGCAGGCGCTGACTCCTCCAGGGCTTTGCTGCCTCTCATGCCTGGGGACCGTGGATGCAGCATCTTCCTGGGACGGCTTCGTGGCTTTCAAGTCCTTCAGGAATCCCTCGGGTGACAAAAATCTCGGTGTTTCTGCTCAGAGCGGTGGCCTTGGGCGGTGTCCCCGCAGCCACCGACAGCAGAGGGCAGTGCCACATAGGCGCAGTGCCACGGCTTTGGAAAGTGGGAATTTTTCTCTCCGGGATGGAGGGGACACGGCAGAGCCAGGGGGAAGCAGCCGAGCACCCGAGGAGTTTGGTGGTGTTAGTGGCAGCTCCAAAGGGTCATAATTGTTTTCTTTGGGATCAAAAGATGCCAGGTGCAAGGATAATGCTGGACAAGGAGCCCCAGAGTTGTCACCAGCACGAACCCTGTGTCCTCCCCCTAACCCCGACCCCACCGTTGTGCTTCTGGAATGTGATTCTGCAGGAAAAGCACTTGTGGGAGTGACCTGTGAGGATCCAAGTCTGGCAACCTGCAGAGGGTCCCGATACCCCATTCCTGGTGCCAGGGTGACATCTGTGTCCCAATCCTGTGGGTGACATCTGTGTCCCAATCCTGTGGGTGACATCTGTGTCCCAATGCTGTGGGTGGCACCATCCCATGGCAGCTCAGGTGCCAGGATCTCAGCCAGCAGTGCTGTGTCCAGCCCAGCAGGCTCTTCCCAGGGGGATCTGGAGGGTCACCTCAAATTTTCCTGCTCCATGACTCAGCTCTGCCTGAGGCTTCCCCATCCCTCACTCCCATCCACGTGTGTTTTCTGCAGGAATCCCGGCGCATCGTTTGGTCAGGGCATCCCTTCCCTCCCTAAAGCTTTGCTCCAGGTGTTTTTCTCTGCAGTGCAACACCGGGTTCCGCACACCATCAATTCCCTGTGGAGAGCTCGGCATTTTGCCCATGGAATTCTCCCTGCAGGAACCCAAGCTCTCCGGGGCAGCGCCTCCAGCTCAGCGGGGCCATTGACTCACGGGAGGGTGAGAGGGAAGGAAAATACCCGTGAGCTCATCTGGCTCATCCCTCCCTGCCACTCCTGCATGGATTCCCCAGCAGATATTTGGCAGCGGCTCCCAGGTCGGAGTAACCCAAGCGAGGCAGCGAGAGGCGGGGAGCGCAGCGGGCTGGGCCGGGCTGGCTGTCCCGGGCCGTTCCCGGGATAGCTGAGGAGCCTTGGGCGGCGTTTCCTCCCGGCAGATCGCCTCCGGGAGGAGCCACTCACATTTCTCTTCCTCAGTTCCCTGAATTAGAAGTGGGCCTGGCATTTCTCTGCCCTCCGGAGAGAGGCTGAAATAACAGACAGGAGCGGGAATGCCGCCTGCCCACGGGACAGCGTTTGTTGCGCTGGGATCACGCCGTGCAACCCTTCCCTGCCACTGATGCCTTCAGCTTTATTCCCTGTGTTCCAGACCCTGCTGCCCAGGGAGCAGCTCTGAGCTCACAGCCAGGGTCACCCAGCTCTGCACACAGCACAGACACAAAACAAATCCTTCTCCTGCTGCACACCAAGGACAACTGGGACAAGTTTCCAGGCCCCAAAGCACCAACAACGTGGCTGAAGGGAGAGAACAAGAAGGATGGGACTGCATCAGCTGGAGCTGGGATTGGACAATCCAACCCCAAGGTGCAAATGGAGCAAAACTGATCCAAGTGGGAGACCTCCTGACCGGGCCTCCATTTTGTGTCCATTT